>BRZM01000826.1:0-63411 GCA_033238685.1 Lates japonicus
CAGTAGTACCACAGTAGTTTTACAGTGGTTCCTCAGTAGTTCCACAGTGGTTCCACAGTAGTTTTACAGTGGTTCCTCAGTGGTTCTGCAGTAGTTTTACAGTGGTTCCACAGTGGTTCTACAGCAGATCCACAGTAGTTCCGCAGTAGATCCACAGTGAACCAGAACCACATGTCGTCGTCTCTCTCTCAGATTCCGAAGCCCAGTGGAGTGAAGAAGGGCTGGCAGCGAGCGTTCGCTGTGGTGTCTGACTGTAAACTGTTCCTCTACGATGTCCCAGAGGGAAAGTCCACCCAGCCAGGAGTTGTGGCTAGTCTGGTCCTCGACCTCAGGTAACCTCTGAACCTCAGGTCAGGAAGTCTGAGGCAGTCTCAGGTCTTTAGGGCAGATTCAGGAGTCTTTGAGAAGGTATGGGTAGTTTAGGATGCAGGTGGTTTTTGAGAAGGTTGGGGTAGTTTTTCAGGAGGCTTTTCTCCTGTAGTGCTGGAGCTTGTGGATGTTTGATAGCTATAAATTCCTCGTGCTGATGTGGGAAACACATTCTTGTGTGTTTTCTGTTTCAGAGACGAGGAGTTTTCTGTCAGCTCTGTCTTGGCGTCAGATGTGATCCATGCCACCAGGAAGGACATCCCCTGCATCTTCAGGGTAAGAGACTAGGTCTTCACCAACCCTCCTCTGTCTGACCTCTGACCTGCAGCTTGTCCTGATTGTGGTTGTTGTGATCAGGTGACATCGTCGCAGCTGATCTCACAGCTCTCCTCGGTGTCTCTGCTGGTCCTGGCGGAAAGCGAGGTCGAGAAGAGGAAGTGGGTCCGAATCCTGGAGGGTCTGCAGAGTATCCTGACCAAGAACCTGCTCAAGAGTCGACAGGTCCACGTACTGCACGAGGCCTACGACGCTTCGCTTCCCGTCATCAAGACCACGCTGTCGGCCGCAGTGCTTGGTCAGTGTCCATCACCACGACCCTCTCTTTATTCTCATGGTTTTGTTCTGGTTGTTTTAATGAGGTTTAACATCTTCGTAAAATCATCTGTACTGTTGTTGGTCCCACATGGTTCTCAGATTGATCCTTCATGAATCTGAAGGTTCGTAATCCTGTTTCTCTGTCTGCAGATCGAGAGCGGATCGCCCTGGGAACAGAGGATGGACTGTTCGTGGTTGAGGTTACCAGAGACGGTGAGAACCTGGAGTCGATCAGCGTCTTCTTCCAGGCTGAGAAACATCATGTGGTAGATGAGTAACCTCTGTCTCTCCCTGCAGTTATCGTTCGAGCAGTCGACAGTAAGAAGGTTTATCAGATCGATCTGATCCCAAAAGAGAAGATCATCGCTCTGCTCTGTGGTCGGAACCGTCACGTTCACCTCCACCCCTGGGGGGTGCTGGAGGGTGCGGAGCCGGCCTTTGACATTAAGCTGGCAGATACCAAAGGCTGCCAGGCTCTGACCACGGGGCTGCTCCGACCCGGAGGCCCCGCCTGCCTGCTGGCTGCCGTCAAACGACAGGTCAGAACCTGAACAGCTCTGTTCTGTCTCTGTGGTTCTGGTTCTCTTCCATTCTAATGTTCTGCTTCTGTTTATGTTTCCTCCAGGTTCAGTGCTACGAGATCACTCGAGCAAAGCCTCACCACAAGAGGCTGTGGGAGGTGCAGGCTCCAGGTGCGGTGCAGTGGTTGGGTATGGTGAGGGAGCGGCTGTGCGTCGGGTACCCTTCGGGCTTCGCTCTGCTGGCCCTGCAGGGCGAGTCGTCCCCCATCAGCCTGGTGAGCCCCGCTGACCCATCGCTGGCTTTCCTGGCCCAGCAGCCGCTAGACGCCCTGCACGCCCTGGAGGTCGGATCCAGCGAGCTGCTGCTCTGCTTCAGCCAGCTCGGCATCTACGTGGATGGACAGGGCCGCCGGTCCAGAACCCAGGAGCTGATGTGGCCCGCGACGCCACTCGCATGTAGTATGTCACTCCTACTGGTCCATTTTCATCAGGTAGAACAGTTCAGACAGGTGCAGGTAGAACAGGTCAGACAGGTGCAGGTGGTCGTCAGGTGAGTGTCTAATGTTTACAGGTGTACAGGTGTGATACCGGTCCTTTCCTCCCCAGGCTCTAACTCGTCCCACCTGACGGTCTACAGTGAGTATGGAGTTGACGTCTTTGATATTCACACCACAGAGTGGGTTCAGACCATCTCCCTCCGTAAGGTAACCAATCACAGCACAGCACAGCCTGTAATCAGCCAATCACAGTGTAGGACTGGTTGAGGACCTGGTTCTGTCTCTGTCCTCAGATCAGACCTCTGAACGTTGAAGGGACATTAAACCTGCTGAGTTCAGAACCTCCTCGTCTGATTTACTTTAGCAACACCTCATCAGGTAACAACCACACACACCTGAGCCGCAAACACACCTGAAGCACAAACACACAAACAAACCTGGATACCAACACTACACCCTGACATCTCTGAAGCTAACGTGTCTCCACCTGTCTG
Organism: Lates japonicus; assembly: GCA_033238685.1. Classification (NCBI taxonomy): domain Eukaryota; kingdom Metazoa; phylum Chordata; class Actinopteri; family Centropomidae; genus Lates; species Lates japonicus. The sequence continues at coordinate 2,476 of BRZM01000826.1, forward strand.
TCCCACCTGTCTGTCCACAGAGGGCGACCTCACCATCCCAGAGACGTCGGACCACAGCAGGAAGTTGATGGTTCGAACTCGCAGCAAGAGGAAGTTTCTCTTCAAGGTTCCTGAGGAGGAGCGACTTCAGCAGAGGAGGTGACTAAACAACTCGGCAAAATAAACAACAACTCGACAAAATAACAACTCGACAAAATAAATGACCACTCGACAAAATAAACAACAACTTGACAGCTAAAATCTCACAGTGACTCGACAAACACAAACATACACTGATGTGTACGTTAAACTTTTGTGTGTCCTATCACATTTATTGTGTATTGGTCATGTATTGATTGTGTATTGGTCGTGTATTGATAGTGTATTGGTTGTGTATTGGCCATGTATTGATTGTGTATTGGTTGTGTATTGATAGTGTATTGATTGTGTATTGATTGTGTATTGGTTGTGTTGTCAGGGAGATGCTGAGGGATCCTGAGCTCAGGTCGAAGATGATTTCTAACCCGACCAACTTTAACCACGTGGCCCACATGGGACCAGGAGACGGGATGCAGGTCCTCATGGACCTCCCTCTGGTAACTCCTCCTCCTCCTCCTCCTCCTCCTCCTCCTCCTCATGCCGGCATGTTCTCCTCCCTCACCTCCTCCCCCCTCTGACAGCTCTGATCATCACACTGACTCCTCCTCTCTTCTCTCCTCCTCCTCCCCGTCTCACCTCCCTCACCCCCTCCTCCTTCCCAATTGTTCAGGTTGGCGATGTCACCTCCCTCTCCCCCTCCCCGTCTCCCTCCCCCTCCTCCTCCTCCTCCCGTCACACCCTCATCTCTCCCCCCTCCAACTTTGAGCACGTCTATCACATGACGTCGGCGTCGGCCGGCGCCTTCTTGCAGAAAGACGCCTCCTCCTCCTCCTCCTCCCAGCAGAGCCTCCTGCAGCCTTCCTCCTCCTCCTCCTCTCCCTCCACCTCCTCTCTGGGAAGGGTAGGCCAGCTTCTCTCTATCTCCCTCACCCCTGCTCACCCTCCTCCCCCCACACTCCCCCCCCTCCTACCTGGTCTGCAGTGGTCAGCGTGTCGTGGTGTGAAGCTCCTCTTCAGGCTGCGCTCAGGTCAGGTGTGACAGACCAGGTGTTCTCACCTGTGAGGCAGACAGGTGGTCACATGACCAATAAAATATGTGGAACGATGATGTAACAACATGTCCAACTGACCTGACACACCTGAGAGCAGCAAATCTACCTGTGCAGGTGAACTGGTCTGATGAGACAAATGTAAATACTGAGTCAGAGTCAGAGCTCTGAAGGAGAATATGATCACAGGTTAACAAGAACCAGGTGTTGATCAGGTATTGATCAGTTGTTGATCAGTTATTGATCAGTAGTTGATCGGTTGTTGATCAGTTATTGATCAGCAGTTGATCAGCAGTTGATCAGGTATTGATCAGTAATTGATCAGTTATTGATCAGTAGTTGATCAGTTGTTGATCAGGTATTGATCGTCACTCAGGTCGTGTCAGGTGACGCTGCTCACAGGTAGAACTCAGTCATCGTGACGTGAACGCAGCTGAAAGGAGCAAAGCGGAGAGCTGGATCATTTTCAGTATTGATCAGTCTGCTGATCGTTTTCCAGATTAATCGACCAACTGATCAATCAACCAGGTGTGTCAGAGCGGGAGCCAATAGATGATCAATTCTGTGGTCAGGTTTCTTTCTATTGATCACCTGATCGATTCATCAACTGATCAATACGTTTAGTTCAGAGATGAACTTCTCATGAACAGTTCAACCCGAACTGTTTCAGTCTTATCAATAATTCAGTGATCGATCAGAAACTGTATTGATCCTCATCTTTCTGTTCTGTTTGAGCTTCTTACTCATTCTCTAACCTGTTCCTGTGCTTTTACTCACTGTCTTCATCCTGGATCATCTCAGCAACACTGACTCAGAGAGGGCAGGGCTTTATACAACCACAGGGGGGCGCTGCACACTGTTCAGCCTGTAAATCCTGTGTGTGTGTGTGTGTGTGTGTGTGTGTGTGCGTGTGCACAGAGTGTGATGCCTTCCTCTCAGGATGACTCTGTCAGAGATAAGCCCCGCCCCCTATCCAGTATCTCCCGCCAACAGAGAAGCAAGACGCACATCACCCGCACGGCTTCAGGTAAACTCACCTGTACATCTACAAGTGGACATACACACCTGAGACCTGTTCTATGAAGAGAGGTAACTGTCTGATCAGAGTAACTTCAGGAGTAACTTGGTGACGTCAGGTGTAACTTCCTGATTAACCTGTATTATGAAAGGTGGATAGGTTTTACCTGAGGTCTGCTGCCATGGTAATTTACACTGCATCTCTAAACTGCTCCGAGCAGTTTATGTTCGTGGTTAACTTGGTGTTACCGGTGTTACTTCTACCTAAGCTCCGCCCCATAGGTGGAACAACCAATCAGCAGAGAGAGGCTGACTCTGCAGGACAGGGGTTCTCTAAAGACCGTCAGACCCCCCCACCCTATCTAGAATGTTTCTATTTGATCCAGGTTCAGTTTCCACTGAGGCTGAAATACTGTTAACATGAAGTTCATACTGAACATAACAGCATTACATTCATACATATACAGCCTGAGTGTTCCAGGCAGAACATCATTAACAGTAACAGCTCATTCTCAGACATGTGACCCACGTGTTGACTGTAATCCAAGTATCTGATAATGATCACATATGTTCCGTGTCCTTACATCTCATATTACAGATGAAGAATCCAGAGAACATGTGACCAGTCTCCCTGTCTTTGTTGGTTTTACATTGTGTCGTTAGAGTCTCTTTAAATTCCTCCAAACCCACAGAATTAACGTGCGCTCTTCATCTGAGAGATACGGTGCACGCCCCTTTAATGAACACGCACTAACTCTGATTAAGTTAACACCGACTCAACTTACCGACATCTGAACCACCGTCGTACCGTTTAACACAGATCGAGGCAGTCAGGGTTTGTCAACCCCGACTTTCCTTGATAACCTGAGTTAAACTAGAGGAGGTTCAACTGCCTTCATAGTACAGACCTCAGGACTCAGACCTCAGAACTCTGAACTCTGAACTCTGAACTCTGAACAGCTCCAGGTCTGTCACATGATCCTGAGAAGAACTCAGAGTTACCTGAGCCAGGTGATAACCAGCGTCATGTGACCACCTGTCCTCAGTGATGTCATCTAGAATCTGTGTTTCTATTGGTTTAGATTTTGGGGGCGGAGCTTCGCCTCGTGACCCAGACCAGGACCTGGACCGAGAGGTAACACACACACACTCACACACACACACACTCTCTCTCTCTCAGGCTCTGAGAGAGAAATAAATAAACGTTAGAACGTTTGTCATCAGGTTTTATTTCAGTCGACAGAAAAACCACAGCTCACAGTGAACCTCTCTCTCTCTCTCTCTCTGCCCCCCCCCCGCCCCCAGCCGGACTCGGACTCGACCAAACACTCGACCCCCTCCAACAGCTCCAACCCCAGCAGCCCCCCCAGCCCTAACTCCCCCCACCGCAGCCAGCTCACCCTGGATGGCCTGGACTCTGAGGCCTGATGCCCCGCCCCCTGCACACCTGGTGGGGGGAGGGGGGCTGGACAAGCCAATCAGGCTGCTGACTGACAGTTTGGGTTTTACTTTGCTGATTTTATTGTGGCAGGGTGTGTCTGAGCTTCCTGCTGCTTTTATTCTGTTGGATTTTACCTGCTTGGAAGCCACGCCCCTCTGGTTTTAACCCTGCCCCTGCTGATGGCTGCTGTGTGTTTGACCTTTGACCTTTATTCTGATTGGTTTTGTGGGACCAATCAGCTCCTCTTCTTCTTTATTAAAGAACTTCCTGTTGAGCTTCAGCTGGCGTTAGCCGCCGAGCTAACAGTGGCTAACTGACAGACGGGAGGTCTCACTCTGATGGAAAAACACTGAATTAATTTTAAAGTTTTGTTAAAGTTGCACATCATCTTCATCGTTGTTGTTGTAGAGAAAAATAATCTTTGATTTTGTGTCGGTGATGATCTTTCCTGTCGCGCCTTTCTCCTCCCCCCCGACCCCGCCCCCTGACTTCAGAGCTCAGGTGGAGTCAGGTGAGGGGGGGTCATACCTGAACACTACTGCTCTGTTTCTTCCAGAATCACAGTTAAAGATCTTTGTAACTAAAACCTGTTAACGACCGAAACACAATAAAAGAAACCTGAAGAGAACCTGTCTCTGTGTCTGAGTCTGAGGACGGAACACCTGGAACCAGCACCTGCACAGGTCACCCAGCACCTGTAGTACAACAGTACGAAGGTTCTGGGTCTGAACCCTGGTTCTGGTCTGCAGGTGTGACGGTTGTTGTGGTCTAAACCTGCTCTGGATGAAAAGCCTTGAGATGACTTTTGTTGTGATTTGATGCTGTACCTGTCCAGGTGAACCCCTCCCCTCCCCCTGAAGGATCAGCTGGTGTAGATCATGGACCCCCCCCTCCTCTCTCCTCCTCCTCCTCCTCCCCCTCCCCCTCCAAAACAATGTTTACATCAAAACTGTTTTTTATTCTAATGTTTTATATTTTTTTGCAGATTTATATTGATTTCAGCTCAGTCTGTATCCTCCTCTCTCTCTCTTCCTCTCCTCCTCTCCTTCTCTCCTCTTTTCCTCTCTCTCCTCCTCTTCTCTTCCTTCTCCTCCCTCTCCTCCTCCTCTCTCCTCCTCTCTCTCCTCTACTCCTCCTCTCCTCCTCTCCTCCCTCCTCCTCCTTCCTTCTCCTCCTCCTCCTCCTTCCTCTCTCCTCCTCCTCCTCCTTTCTTCTCCTCCTCTCCTCCTCCTCTCCTCCTCCTCCTCCTTTCCTTCTCCTCCTCTCTCCCTCCTCTCCTCCTCCTCCTCCTTTTCCTTCTCCTCCTCTCTCCTCCTCCCTCTCCTCCCCTCCTCCTCTTTTCCTTCTCCTCCCTCTCCTCTCTCCTCTCCTCCTCTCTCTTCTCCTCTCCTCCTCCTCCTCCTTCCTTCTCTTCCTCTCCTCTCTTGCCTCAGACTCCATCTTGTTTTTGTCAGGCTCCTGGTAATCATTCATTAATCCTCAGCTGTCTGACGGGTCACTGAATAATTAGCGGGGGCGGGGCCTGTTGCACAGATTCAACCAATCATGTCTGGATCCGACAGAAGACAGCACAGCCAATCAGAGAGCAGATCAGGAATCAAGTCAGTAACATGTTTCTGAGGTTTTTGGCAGTCTTCAGGTCACACTGAGACGGGTGGCTTTCATCTACCCGGGCCAATCACATCACCTGGCTGAACAACACAGGTAGTGACATCAGAGATGATGAGATGAAGATGATGATGATGATGATGATGATGATGATGATGAAGATGATGATGATGATGATGATGAAGATGATGAACAGCTGTGGTTGAATCTGATTCACAGTAAAACAAGTTTCCAGAGAAGTTTCACTTCTTCATATTTGTCGTAAACTTTCCCACAATCTTCAGGACCTGTGACCTCTGACCTCTGACCTCAAATTCTCGTCAACCAGACAGAAAATCAACGTCACTGATGTTTTGAACATTTGTTTTCTTGCAGGAAACTTGGACTCAGCTCTGACACGACCTGTACACACTCACACACATATAGTTCCTCTTCAGCTCATTGAAGTTTGCTTATCTATTCTCTGGGTTTAATCACCTGATCAATAATAATCAATAATCAGTTCACTGATCTGAACATATTTAATCTGTGGAACAACAAGCCTCTACAGGTAAACTCGTCCAACCTGAACCACAGACTTTTATTTTGAAATGACTTTCAGATGTTCTGTCACCTCTGGATTAAACCTGCTGTTATGAAACCACAGGTTCGTTGATTTAGCAGCAACCTTGAAGGCAGTGACAGGAAACAGCTCAGCAGAAATCAATTGCAAGACAGAAGTCCTCTCACCGACAGAAACAGAGAGAGACACCTGAACTTTACTGCTGTTTAATGACAACGACTGATTCTACTGACACTGGAATCTACTGCTCTTTACTGTGAACTCTACATCCCTGTTTCCCTCTGAGCTTAACATGCAGCATGGTTACCACGTGATCTGGACATAATCCCTGAGCAGCTGTGGATGAAGCGACACCGGAGCGTCTCCTATGAGATCTGAGTCTTTTTAATAAAACAGTGAGCAGTTTTCATGTGACAAAGATTTACATGTTTTTACGGTCTGGTCTCAGGTTTTACAGGTCCTGGTCCTGGTCTCAGGTTTTACAGTCCTGGTCTCCAGGTTTTTACAGTCCTGGTCCTGGTCTCCCAGGTTTTACAAGTCCTAGTCCTGGTCTCCAGGTTTACAGTCCTGGTCTCCAGGTTTTGATCCTGGTCCTGGTCTCGGGTTTTACAGGTCCTGGTCCTGGTCTCGGGTTTTTACAGTCCTGGTCTCCAGGTTTACAGTCCTGGTCTGGTCTCAGGTTTTTACAGTCCTGGTCTCCAGGTTTTACAGTCCTGGTCCTGTTCTCAGGTTTTTACAGGTCCTGGTCCTGGTTTCCAGGTTTCTGGATCCTGGTCTCCAGGTGTTTAAGGTCCTAGTCCTGGTCTCAGGTTTTTGATCCTGGGTTCCAGGTATTTGCAGGTCCTGGTCTCTAGTGGATGGGCCTGTAGATCTGGTGTCCATGTTTCATCAAGCACCACCTTCAGGACAAATAACACATCTTCGTCTGCAACTGTTCCGACTGTAAAACCAAAATCAGGTCAACAGAGTCCCAAAGGTCCATTAAAGTCCCATCAGAGTCTGGGGACTGGGGACTCATCAGGTCTAATTGGTTTCTCTCCTCGGTGCCTCTCGGGACTCGGCTGCTGCATTCAGCTCTGATTCTTAATTGACTGGATCTTGTTCTGGCTGCTGTCAGACCCGGGTCCTAACCGCCGGCTGCAGATCAGCGCCAGGCCTCGGCTCAGCTCTTTGCGAGATATTGTTGCTGGACAGGGCGTAAAGGATGGGGTTGACAGCACTTATTGATGGACTGACCAAGAGTGGAGTGAGGGCGTGTGCCACATTCTTCTCGAGACAGACAGGGCGCCATCCTGGGAAGTGGAACATGAAGGCTGACCAGCAGGATCAGGTAGTGAAGCCCGAAACAGACCGAACAGGACCACCACAGCGCCAGCCAGCGGACCACGGTCCTTCTGCTCCTTGGCAGCCCCGTGCATGCGTGGCCGGATGCAGCGGTTTGTCGCCGCCAGCAGCAGCAGGCGGGATGGGAAGCCGACCCGCAGGCGGTTGAAGCTCGTCACCAAGAGCTGCTCTGACTCGGCTCGAGCTTAGCGCTGAACGCCCTCGGCGCCCTCCTCATGGTAAAGCGGGGATGTGACCGAGGCTGACCACCAGGACGATGGCGGGCTGAGATGAAGCGCTTTGCCGCGGGCCCGGGATTCACGCTGTAGACCACAGCCACATGCATGATGTAGAAGTGCAACAAACAGGAAAGATGCTGATGTACATATTTATTGAAGAGATACAGCCTGTTAGCTTACAGACAATAAAACTCCATGGCCACAGGTGACCAAGGCTGGTAGTCTCTTACAGAAGCAGCGTGAAAAGGTAGGTGAGGTACTTTGAACCAGGCTCCACAGGTAAATGCCCAACACGTTCTTCCTGCGCTGCAGCGGGTGAGGCAGACAGTCAGCAGGTTAGCCAGCACCCCGACGTGGCCTGTATGCTGTACAGCCAGCACCAGCGGCAATGACGTCGTCGTATGGTGGCATACTGCGCCACTGAACTCCTGTGGTCATCGAGTCACGGCGTCAGCAGCGACAGCTCGTGCATGATATCAGCGGTAATCAGGTTCAGGTCAGGTGTCTGCAGGGGAGACAAGGGTGACAGTGAGTTTAGTCTGCAGGGGACAGAAACAAAGGTCACAGGAAACATGATAAAACCTGACAACCGACTATTTCTGCAGAGAATATGACAGATGTCCTGTAATAACATCAAGCGTCTTCTCGTGTCAGAGGTTCCTACGTTCTCGTCTCTCTTTTCTCTACATTTACTTTATTTCTAATTTACTGACTCATTTCTCACATTCCTAAAGGAAAATTGTTTTCACGATGTGAAGTTCAGCTGCTGATGAAGGTCATGAAAAAGCTCCGGAACTGCCGTGGACCATCAGAGTGGAAGTTTAACAAATATTAAAATATGTATTGAATTTTTATTGATTATCAGACGACCGATCAATGGATGAGAAGTTAAGCTTCCTGTAGCTTGATAAAATAAGAATGTATGAATCAGAATCAGACGTGATGAGTTCAGAGTCTGTTGATTTTTAATGAAAAAACTTCCAGGCTACTGAAACTCATTTCACAGCGTCATCAACTGCTTCACCAAACAGAAAACCCGCCACAATAACGGCTCTTTTGTCAGTGGGTTCTCACAGTTGCACATAATAAACTGGCTGGAAACCACGTCTCTCAGGTTCAGTCAGAGTTTCTTCTTCTGTGGTTTCAAACAAACTGAATGATTCATTATTAAACTGAGGTGATTCTGGAGATACAAGGTTTTCAATAAACTGGTAAACTCAAAGCTGTTTATTTGACCTTCAATAAACCAGGAGTGAATAAGTCAGAATCAGATCAATCATCAATCATCAATCACATCAACAGTTTAATAATAAGTAATTTTAAATTACACTGGTAATCAATACTTTAACTTGTAACGATATTTACTCTGTAGTATCATTTTCTTCTGGATTTTCAAACTGTTTTAATTTAATGCTTTCCAAAAGTAAAGTATCGCCTGTCAATCAAATGGTGAGAGACAGCATAGTCAATCACATCCTCTGGCTGTCAGGAGGTGGGCAGGGCAAACTTTAATTATTGATTATTGACCTCGTTGACTATGATGGCTTTGAGAAAATCAAAGAGAATGAGCAGATGAAGTTTAATTTGTGATCACTGATCAGTTCACACATAGAAGTCAACCAGTCAACCAATCGTCAATCAATGATTCCTAGTTTGCTGCTCAGATGATCGAAAATCACTCAGAGTAATCTATTACACTGTAGTAATAAAGTAGCAGAGGTACTACTATATATGAGTACTGTGACTGTAGTACCACAGTATATATTAGTGCTACAGTATATATTAGTACCACAGTATATATTAGTACTACAGTATGTATTAGTACCTCAGTATATATTAGTGCTACAGTATATATTAGTACTACAGTATGTATTAGTACCACAGTATATATTAGTGCCACAGTATATATTAGTACTACAGTATGTATTAGTACCACAGTATATATTAGTGCCACAGTATATATTAGTACTACAGTATGTATTAGTACCACAGTATATATTAGTGCCACAGTATATATTAGTACTACAGTATATTAGTACCACAGTATATAATAGTATACAGTATATATTAGTACTACAGTATGTAATGGTACCACAGTATATATTAATTATACAGTATATATTAATTGCCACAGTATATATTAGTACCACAATGTATAGTACTACAGAGCTAAGACTGAATACAATATTTACCCTCTAAGCTGATAGTACTGGTAATACTACAGTAATATTAAACTACTACCACAGTAATGTAACGGTCGGTTCTGATTTAAGGTAAAACTCACCTGATCTCGCTCCATCAGTCATGTCTCGTGCTGTCTGGTTGTCCTGCGAGCTGCTCTATGAGTTCGTCACGTGACAACACAAAACACGTCTGAGGGCATCATTTATTCATTCTCCATCTTTAATTCATCCACGTCATCATCATTGGCGGCTTCCCGCGGTAAAGCAAACAGTTTACAGACGAAGGAACATCCGCCATCTTGTATCAATCAGCTGTTACTGCAGAAGACTCCTCTTACACCTCACCCCCTCACACTCCACACACACACACACACTCCACACACGCTCCCCTTTCATTGAAACTTCAATAAATCGATCAATTCACATTTTAAAATATTTTTATTCATCACATTTAAGCAAACTTCCCTCTTGGAATGTTAGTGATGACTCATCGATAAAGAGTCATTGAGGTTATCGATGAGGTCATGAAACACCATCACCACCCCCGTGTTCTGAGGGGAGGGAGTCGACCAGGCCTCTTCTTTTGCGACCAATATGAGACTGAAGCAGATGCGAGCTGATTGGACGTTCCTGTTATCATTGACGACCTTCCTCCTCCGCTTTGCAGAAATTGTCACTGTTGTTTCAAAATAAGTCTTTCATAAAACTTTTTGAGGATCATTTCAGTTCTTCCACGGTTTGAAGAGAAGAAGAAACAGTCAGGTCACATAGCGATGATGATGGTGATGCGATGATGAAGATGGCCCCCCACGGGTTGTCAAGCAATAGATTGATCTTCCTCTCCTCCACATTTTTCGCTCACCTTCCTCATTATCCCACAACATTTGCTGCGGTCCTTCAGGTCCGGTCGTCTGAATTAGCCCAGAGACAGTCATCATTGATATCCTGGGGTTAACTTAATACAACCTCTAAACAGTCATCCAATCAGAGCAGACGAAGAGTAAAAGCATGTCTCACGTTGATGATGATGTCGTATTTATGTTCCTGAGCCAGACTGATCCTGAGCTGGTAGTCTGTACGTACTCCTGCAGCACCTGTCAATCACACACCTGTTGGCCCGCCTCAACACCTCCCGAGTCCGCTCAGCCCGCCTCACCTGCGTGGGGGCGGGTTCTGGAGGATGACGACTCGATGGAAGCCAGGGGTGACTTCTTCCTGAGCCAGGCCAGTTCCTGCTGGTGAAACAGGCGTCGCGTCCACCGCGCCCTTCAACCCGCCCTCGCATGGCGCTGTCACAAGGGCTACTTCTCTGAAATCTGGGGTCACAGGTCAAAGTCAGTCGCTGCCAGGTCAGAGACTGAGGCTGTGATCAATGTGCTTTGTGGAGACCTCACCCTGAAGGTCTGACGAGCGTTCAAAGGACTGCTGTGGTTCCCTATAAACTGTAGCATCAACAACGCCAGCCAGCATCAACATCAACAGCAACAGCAGCAACATCAACAACATCATGTCATCCAGCAACAGCAGCATCAGCAACTTATCAACATCAGCATCAGCAACTATTCAGTGGGTGGTATGATTGGAGGTCAGATTGAGCTGATGAAATCAGCAGTTATGAATATTCTGAATTTACAGCCAGGGTCTGCGAAGATCATATCTGTACCTTGAAGCAGGTACAGCGGCAGCGGCTTCACCTGTCACACCTGTCAGTCCTGTCAGCTGGGGCAGTTCACACAGACTCACCAACACTGGGCGACAGAGACTGGAAGCGTCCACCTGGTCTGATTTCTGCTCGTCATCTAAGCTGTTTTCAACATGATGAGTTAAGCTGCAAGTCGACGACCTACAGCTAGTGAATCTTTAATATATAATGTATACACAGGTGTGTGTACACAGTGTATATATAGTGATGCTGACCTCGGACTGGTGTAGTGGTAGAAGCCTTGTGCAGGGTTGTGATCAGCATCGTGAGGATGAAACTCTTCTAGGAAACTTCTGGAAAATTTCCTTCCTCCACGCCGGCCTGGCGGTCTGTGTATCAACAAACCGGAGGAGAAACTGATTAAACTGGGGGTTTGAACTGGGAGTAGCACAGTTTAAAACTGGTTTAACTAGTTTAACCAGTTTCGTATTTTCGATGATGATCATACCAGCAGGGTGTAGTGGTCTGAACATGAGGCAGATTCTCTGGAAAATGGAAGACGAAGACAAACAGTAAGCAACAAGTAAACAACAGCAGCCGCCGTCACTGTGGTGTTGGTGTCATCTCTGTGCTCTGCAGGTATCACTCACCTGAGGCAGCTCTTCAGGAAGTCCCGTCTCTTGTTTTCATCTCACAGTACTCAAGTGTTGCTTTATGCCAGCGGCTGTTGCCATGGAAACAGGGAATGACGTGAGTCCGTCAGTGATGGCGACATGTAAGGTGTATTGTAATTGAGTTACGTGCCATGGCGATCCTCCGTCACTGCCCAGGCTCAGTTATGAGGAAAACACAGTCAACACAGGCCTCGGCAGGTGTGAACAGGTGTGACTGGTATGGACAGGTGTGAACAGGGTGTGACGGAATTGGCAGACTGGTAATGATGGGTGTGAACAGGTGTGACCGGTGACAGTGTGACAGGTGTGAACGAGGCGTGAACCCAGGTGTGACGGGTGTGAACAGGTGTGAACAAGTGGGCAGGTGTGAGGTGTGAACAAGTGCTGTGGTGCGACAGGTGTGGTGGTGTGTTGAGTATAGGACAGGTGTGACAGGGTATGGACGGGTGTGAACAGGTGTGACGGGTGACCACCTGGGGCAGCTTGGCAGCAGCCTCTGGTCTCTGGTTTCAGTCAGGTAGTGGATGCAGTGTCTCAGGCCATCCTCTGGTTTCAGCTCCTAATCAACTAATCAAATCCAAGTGTCAGTGTCCCAGAGGCAGCAGACTCCACTTTTAATGTCCTCTTCAAATAAATCCAGCACCTGGAAAGCAGGCAGCCCGTTTGATCGATTGTTAATAAAGTTACAGATTTAGTTATTGTGAATGTGATTGTAAATAAAAGTTGCAGCAGTGATGGCGTTTCCATCGTGGCTGACGGAGAAGATGTGTAAGGACATCCCTTGAGAGACGGAACTTCCGGAGCACAGCAGGGTAGTTGCGGTACCAGTAATACTACAGGTGCAAATACACAGCAATACTACAATAATACTACAGGTACAATACAGTAGCCCTGCAGCAGTACTGCACAGTACTACTACAAGAGTGCACAGTAATGCAAATTACAAATACATTAATACTACAGTACTGACCTCTAGGTGTTCTTACGCTGTACCATCCCGAACTGTCTCCTGGGGCCAATCACTGACATAGTCTGGCGTCACATGATGATGGCATCATAAATTTTACAACGAAACAGAAAACTGCAGTCAGGCTATGATGAATTTACCTATCAGACTGATAGATTCTGTGTTAGAATTTGGGTTTTGAACTCAGGAGAAGCGTAGAGTCTGACAGGCAGTCACTAAAACTGAAACACAAACACAGAATCAGTCTGTCATTCATTAATTCATTCCCTCCTCTCATTGTTTATTCATTCATTCATTCCTCTCTCATTTCATTCATTCATTCACTCTCTCATTTATTCTCACTCTCATTCATTTCCTCACTCTTTCATTCATCCCTATCATTTATTCATTATCCTCTCATTCAGTGTTCACTCAGACTCTGATCAAGTGGCTGACTTCCTGTTTAGTTTTCCTGCAGAAGACAGTAAAATCTTCAGTGTGAACACGGGAGCCACTGATTATCAGTGACATCATTAATGTTTTGGTCATGTGACAGATCACCTCTCTTTGAACAAGGCTCAGGGAGCGCTGGGTGACTCCTGCTGATGGTTGGAGTGTGGGGGTTGTTTGGGAAGGCAGACTCTGTCTAGTCACTCTGATTGAATGGCAAGTCTCTCTGACCGACCAGGGAATACCTGGGGACACAGAGTGTTTGCCAATAATCTGACAGCATTCTGTCAGGTGTGCCGCAGCAACTTCTCCCATTGGTTCTCAACTCAGCTGGTATATCTCAATAATCTTCCTCGTCATCTTCTCACACCAGTGGCGGATGCTGTTCACATACTTGACTCCTTCAATATTCTTATCAACTTTTTGAGCGTCACACAAATTGTTACTGGCGTACCTGCCACCTCATCATACCTGCTCACACTGTGACTTGCACCACGTTTCACCCACACCTGATCTCGGATCACACTTTTAGGCGGGACCAGGATCTGAACCTGGATTCTTTGGATCAGGTATGTTGGGTGTGTGGGATGGAGTCTTCCCTGAACTCGCCATCTTCATCATCAAATGTAGACACTTTTAAAGAAACTTGGGCTATTCAGTAGTGCCTCATCAGGTTTACTCTTCATCATCTGGAACACACACAACTTTGTTTAAACGACGGTTCAGACAAACTTTAACAAACTGACAGCTCGCTGAAGCAGCTGTTAGCTTTCATGTTAGCTTCTACTGCTAACTGAATTAAGACAATGTCACGTTAATAACGCTCTGTCTGATGTCCAGGTGTGTGTGTTTCAGTAACAGCATTTCAGTGTATATTTCATATTCCCGACAGCAGGAGGCTAGTTAGCATGCTAGCGGCTAACGAAAATGCGGATTTCACGGTTTGTTTCAGTCGAAGCAAACGGCGGGAATAGTGACGTCAGCGCGCGGATATTTAACCTTTAAACTGAAGTGGCATGATAACCTCCGCGTGTTAAACTGATAATCAATCAAGATTGATCGGCTGTATTTGCCTTCAGCTGCAGCGTATCTCCTCCTCCTCTTATTACTAACCTTGCCAGCTGAAGTTGCACGACTTCCGGCTGCGCATTGGCTGCTGGGAGTTGTGGTAAATAGCGCTGTGGACTGAAAACAGCTGATCGACGTGAGTTCTGTTTGAAGTGCTTGTACTCGGAGGATGAGAGCAGCTCCATGTTATTGTACTTTACTTGTACTGCAGTATTTTTCCTCCCAGCACCGGTAAGTACGCCTACCTCACCTGAACAATCCTTCTTCCCTAATAAATTAACAGATCAATAAAATGATCAGTAAATTATTAATTAATGATTAAATATTTAATATATTGATCAGAGGAATGGACTGAATTCCCTGGACCTATGACTCATCGTCAGACCTGATCCAGATCAGACTTTAGCCAATTATCGAGCAGAGGTTATCATCAAACTGCTCCATGTGGGTTTATTTTGAAAAGTCATCAGAGGAAGTAGTTCCTGTCTGGTAGTTTATGTTTCAGATGCTGTCGAACAGCAGTCAGACTCAACTTCAGTCTGTCAGGACGCTGCAGTACTACAGGATCCACGCTGTGTACTGTGTTTACTCTGAGGTATAGATTCGTCACTATTGATCAGTGATCAGTGATTATTTATCGAATTGGCCAAATGGGGTGAAGGTCCTCGATGGTTGTTGAGGCGATGCCTAACGTCAACTGGCACTTCTCTGTGGTTTATCTCTGTTGTCCCTGCCAGTATCATGATAGTATTAGTATTAGTAGTATTAGTATGAGTATGGCTGTATTTCTGACCATGGTGAATCCAGGACTTTCGAACCACTGCATTCTGGTCAGATCAGTCATTAGAAACAGACCCGTGTTTCTGTTTCCACTTCTCTGTAGATTTAAGCGCTTTATTTGGAAATTCACAGCCTCAGATCTTGCATAAACTTGCTTTCACAGGAAATCATTTGTCACAGGTGAGTCACAGGACGAGCAGGTGTCTGACACACCACAACACCTGAATCAAATGGGCTGTCTGTTGATTCTTCAGAGACAGAAGAAGAGTCGAGAATAATCTGAAGAGTGTGTGTGTGTGTGTGTGTGGGGGCTATTTTAGGACTGCACAGTGTGTGTGTTACATGACCCCCTCAACACACACACACACACACACACACACACACACTCACAGCTGGTTCAGCACATGTACAGATATTTTAAGGTCTGTTGGATGACAGGTGGTGATGTCAGAGGGCGGTTAGAGCTGTCACCATGGTGGTGGTCTGTGCAGCAGTGGTGGTGGTGATGATGGCCAGGAGCCGAGGTCATGTGACGCCGGTCTGTGGTATTTAGCATGAACATGAGGATCGATCGGTTACTCTGATTAGAAAATAATCAGCAGGTTAAATGCTCAGTGAATCACTGACCTGAGACCAGGTGTTTGTTGGTTTGTTACTCTCTGCTGCTTGATGCACCTGTGGACGCTCAGGTGAATGCTGAGGTGTAACGTGTAAAGGACTCTGTCAGTCTGAAACTTTCAGACAGGTGTCTTCATGTAACTGCAGTAAAACTCCAGCAGAAATACTCAGTTACTCTGCAGTGTACTGGAGTACATGTACTCTGTTACTTTTCCCCGTTGGACGTGTCCTCTGTGTCGTGGTCAGGACGGAGCGCAACGTGTCGGCCTGGTCGTCGGAGCGTCTCCGTCAGCTGCTGCTGGGGCTGCGGGTGGAGGGACCGGAGGGGGCGTGTCAGCTGACCGACGTCAACAAACTGGACGGAGAAGCTTCGATCAACAACCGCAAAGGAAAACTCATCTTCTTCTACGAGTGGCAGCTGAGAGCCAGCTGGCTGGGTCAGTGATGTCACCAATGATGTCACATTGTGGTGTTAATCTTCTTCTGTGGTGTTGACTGTTCCCTGTCTGCAGGTACGTCCGGCGGCGGAGTGAAGTACCGAGGAACCATCGAGGTGTCGAACCTGTCGGATGAGAACGACCTGGACGACCTGGACGTGAGTCAACGTTGTCTTCATGTATTGATTGATCGACTTTACGTATTGACGATCGTATTGATAACCGTGCTCCCGTGCAGATCTCGGTGTCTCTGTGTAAAGACCAGCCTGACACGCCACTCCTCGACCTCATGAGGAGGACCGGGGTTCCCGAGGTCCGGAGGATTCTGGGCGAGTACGTCCACCAGCTCAAATCAGGTCTGTTACCTACGACACATCAGGACTAACCGATCACAGATGAGTATGACGATGATGTAGTAACCCCTGACCTCTGACCTCACAGAGTTCAGTCAGGGGATGATCCTTCCCACCGCCAATGGACCGAAACTGCCTGCACCTGAGCCCAGCAAGAAGAACCAGATCAAGACCAGTAAAACCCAGGTGGAGTTCAGTTCAGCTAAAACCATCCATCAGGTGGACTCTGATCCGGTTTCAACTCCTGTTAACGCTGACTGAACGTGACCTTTGACCTCCCACAGATCAGCTCCACTCCCAGGTGTTCCTCCAGCCCCGCCCCCTGTCCGACAGGTGTTCGTATCCCGACCTGCAGCTTCAACCTGACGGAAACCTTCCAGACATCAGCCGATGAGCTCTACTGGACCTTCGTCAACCAGGAGGTACGAAACCAGGACTACCTAAAACCACATCAAACCAGGACTGACAGGACCAGGATGAACTAAAACCATATCAAACCAGGACTGACCAGGATGAACTAAAACCACATCAAACAAGGACTGACCAGGATTAAAACCAGAACTAAAATTAGGACTAAAACTAGGATAAGCCAGGAAAAGCAAGACCAAACCAGGCTAAATCTAAGCCACGATGGACCAGATAATAGTCCTGTAGTCCTGTAGAAGTACAGTTACAGGTACTTCGAGTACTTTGTTTAGGAGATTATGCACTTGGCTGTGGTAGTAGTTTTGCAGTTCTGTGGTAGTGCTGTACTGTAGTAGTGTAGCACAGTGGTAGTAGTGTAGTACTGCAGTACTACTGTAGTACTTCATGTACCCGTGTGTGCAGTTCGTACAGGTGTTCACGCGCTCGGCGGCGGTGGTGGACGGTTGCCGTGGAGGCAGGTTCCAGATGTTGGATGGGAGTGTCAGTGGAGAGTTCACACAGCTGGTGAGGTCACGGCTGCTGAGCCAATCAGAAAGCAGTAAGTTTGTGTCACATCACCATGGTAACCAGACCGCGGCTTCGCCCCCACCAGGTACCGGACCAGAGGATTGAGATGAGGTGGCGGTTCAGGACGTGGCCCAGCGGTGCGTCTTCCTGTTAGGATGTGGTGATGCATTCGAGCGCAGGGTTTGTTTTCAGAGCTACTCTTGCTGCTACGTTCAGGGACACTCTGACATCTGAGGTTCATTTTGTCTCCCTGACAGAGCACTATGCCACCGTCAGTCTGGAGCTGGAGGACCGAGGAGACGAGACCGAGCTCAGGATGGAGTGTCGAGGAGTCCCTGTGGGGGAGGAGGACTCCACCAGAGAGGGCTGGAACCGGTTTTACTTCCAGGCCATAAAACAAACGTTTGGGTACTGAGAGTCTCTGAGATACTGGACCCTGGGTCTGGTCTGACAGGCAGTCTGAGTGTCTCTGAGATACTGGACCCTGAGTCCGGTCAGACAGGCAGTCCTGAGAGGATGGTGACTGGTCGACAGAGATGAACTGAGATAAACGTCACTAAAGGAACGTTTCATTAAGGCTTCAGGGACAAGGAGTTCCTCAGGGCGGCGTCCTGGGGCCTCTGATCCTCACACTGAACCTCAGTCCGACATTTAATAAACACTGTTGTTCTCTGTCAGATCTGTTTCACAGGTAGGTCCAGGTGTTGTTAGCCTAGCTTAGCACAAAGACTGTAAACAGGGTAAACCGTTCTTTTAAAATCTGATGTTTTCTGACTGACTCACTGTGAATAAACAACTGGTGAACAGACAAACGTCTTGTTTGGTTTCCTCTGACTCTGTTTAAACCGACGATTAGACCTGAATTCGATACTTGTCCGGGGTCGAGTAGCCATGGAACCACCCCCCCAACCCCCGTGCTTCGGGACATGATCTAATCGGCCAGTCACTGAGATCAGGACAGAGTTTATTCTCTGAGGGAATGTCGTTTCTTTTTTCAGCTTTGTTATTATTTTGGTTTGTTTTTAAATCTCAACTGGAAAAGACTAAAACACACACAATTTACAGCAAAAACTAAAAACATTCAAACATTAAAGAGACGATGTCGTCTCTGAATTCCACAGCTTCCTCTTCATTCGTGAAAAACAATAAACTGAATTAAAACTATTTGAAGTTCAACTCGTTCATCTAAAGTTTAAATATTTACAACGGTATAAAAATACACAAATGTCTAAACTACATGAACACAACGGGTCTAGAGTCATACAATCAATAGAAATGATCGGTGATCAATTAAACTGGTGATCACTGATCATTTCTATTGATATTTGTAACATTGATCCGTCTGAGTCGAGCTGCCTCAGTCCAACAGATCCAGATCCTCAGAGACTGGACGGAAAGGTCAAAGGTCGACAGGGTGAAGCTAGAAGACTTCCTCCTCCTCCGCCTCACAGCCGTAATCTGAAGAACAATCAATCAATCAATAATCAGTCAATCAATATTCAGTCTCTTACTCTAAACATTTTCTCAGTAAAATCTGTCTGTGTTTTTAAAGCCTGGATTTTCAAAATAAAAGCCTGTTCTGACCTCCTACAAGTTTCAGTGCGCTGACACACTCTTCCTCTACCTCCTCTTCCTCCTCCTCCTCCTCCTCCACAGGGGGAGGAGCAGCTGAGAGGGCGGAGCTGACATCTGGCTCAGGTTCAGGACTTGGTTCTGCTGCAGTCTCTGTTGGCTTTGTTGTCATGGTAATGGAGGTTTCTACCTGAGAGGTGAAACACATTGAGTTTAAACTACAACAGTATTCAGGTGGAGACAAGTGGAGACAGGTGGAGACAGGTGCAGTCAGGTGGAGACAGATGGAGACTGATGGGGACAGGTGGAGTCAGGTAGAGTCAGGTGGAGTCAGGGAGACAGGTGGAGACAGGTGGATTCAGGTGGAGACAGATGGAGACTGATGGGGACAGGTGGAGTCAGGTAGAGTCAGGTGGAGTCAGGTAGAGACAGGTGGAGACAGGTGGATTCAGAGTGGAGACAGATGGAGACTGATGGGGACAGGTGGAGTCAGGTGGAGACAGATCGAGACAGGTGGAGACAGATGGAGACAGATGGGGACAGGTGGAGTCAGGTGTTTTTGCTCACCTGAGGGGCTGTTTTCTTCTTCTTTGATGTGGAGGAAATGAGACGACGGAACCTGAAAAGGAGAGAAAAATAAACTTCAAAATGAATTTCAGACACATAGATTATAGGTTATAGGTTTAGGTTATAGGTTATAGGTTATAGATTATAGATTATATACATATTATAGGTTACAGATTGTAGGTTATAGGTTATAGATTATAGGTTATAGGTTATAGATTATAGATTATATACATATTATAGAATACAGATTATAGGTTATAGGTTATAGATTATAGGTTATAGGTTATAGATTATACACATATTATAGGTTACAGATTATAGGTTATAGGTTATAGATTATTGGTAATAGATTATAGGTTATAGATTATATACATGTATAGATTACAGATTATAGATTATGGTTGAATTATAGGTTATGGGTTATGGGTTATGGGTGTGGTAATAGATTATAGGTTGCTGGTTATAGATTACAGAAGATCAATGGTACCTCTTTATGATGCTAGCGTTAGTGGCAAGGGTCCTGGATTGGCCTCCTGGTCTTCTTGCGGTTGAGTCGTTTCCATTGTGGTAGTGTTAATTGTTGTTGGGGTCGGGGGTGAAGACTCTGCTGGGACTGCTGCCCCCCCCACTCCCCATCCCTCGGCTGTTCAGGTCTCTGAGGACATCGTAGTTGATCTTACTGGAGATCTTCTTCTTCTCCAACATCTTCTCTGTAACTACGGCCGTCAACAATCTGTCCTTCCTGCCTCTTCTTCTTCTGTAAATACACAGCAGTCCAGTCAATGACTTTCAAGCTTTATTTAAATAAATCACATTGACTTTAAACTAGAGGGACAAAATAGACTGATCCTGATGAAACAGTGGACCTGGATGAGAAACACAGAGGTCGTGATCATGAGTTAAGTTTCCTAGATAGTTTTCTTCCATACAGTCAGGTGGACCAGGTGTGATCAGGTGGACGGACAGTCCTGACCTCAACCTGGAAACCCTGTACCTCAAACACACACCACCTTCTCTTTATATCTATTCTTTCTCTTTCCTGATCTCTCTTCTTTCTCTGTAAACTGAAACAGTCAGTAAATAAACTGGGCCGTGTGAGGCAGATGACATCACATTCTGTCTGTGCTGTACATGTGATGATGGTGATGACGAAGACCCTGACCTTGCTGCTCCTTCAGGTACTCTGCGTTCTGTTTCATCCACAGCTCCGTCTTCACCTGGACCTAGTTATCATTCAGGATCTTTGCAGCACAGAATCTTTATCATCTGTTCTACGTCCTTTCACAGTAAAAGATGGCCAGCATTACAGATAGACAGCAGTTACTGCAGAATAACCTTTATTTTATGTATTCAGTCATAAGGTGTCGATTGTATCTGTGCACTGTTGTTGATCATAATAAGATTAATATAATGAATTCACAGTTTTAAACATTTAAAAGCTGAGATGACAGCCACTAGTATGCTAAGCTAGATTGCTTTAGCTGTTTTTTATTTTCAGGGTTCTGTTCATTAGAGTTATACATCGACTGTGTTTGAGAGCAGAATGGAGTCAATACAGTGATGTGAACTGACTTCTCAATCTCCTGATCATCAATGCCCTCCAGGTCAGCTCATACTCTTAAGGTCCTCATCTGTGGAACAATAGCGGACCGTCAGGAGTAGGCACCTGTTTCCCACCACTTGATGTAATGATGATGTCAGTAAAGTCAAAGTCAAGTCAAAAGTCAGCTTTATTGTCAATTTCTGCCATTATGTACTTTATTGCTCTTAGACACAGTGCAGCAAGGTAAACATAAAAGTATATATATATATATATATAAATATTTTAAAAATAATACAAAAATATTTTATCAAAGATGATGTCATGGAATTACCGTCAGGTTCTTGTAGATCTCTGACTTGTTGAAGGTCTGGAAGGTCTGTTGGAGGTCAGGCTGCTCGGCAGCTTCCCCGGATGACAGCCAAAGGGGCCCTTGGCCCCGCCCCTCTTCTCTATTTACCTCTTGCTCCCGTCCACCTGTCTTATTAATAGCCACCTCCTCCTCCTGGATCACCTGACTGGGAGTCCTGGGTCAGGTGCTAGATGTGACTTGGGCTCGTCTCAACCTCCAGCTCTTCAGGTTCAGTTGACAAAACTCGGCGTCCTCAGGGTCACAAAATCAGGAACAAAGAGCAGGTGAGCGTTCCAGTTTCTGTGGAGACGGACAGGCGTGGATCCTGTACTCACCCGATCTCTTTGGTGTGGCCGGTAGATTCCTCTCTGATTTGGGCGGCTCTTCTCAGCTCGTCTCAATCTCGTCTTTAACAACAACTGATCTCTCCTGATGGGACCAGAACAGAAAGTTTAGTCCTCCACAGTGTCTGTAGCTCTCCTAGAGTCTCTAGTGTCATAACAACCCTCCTAGAGTCCTCAGAGGTCCTTAACAACCCTCCTAGAGGACTCTGAAGAGTCCTTAACAGCCCCTGTAGAGTTGTGACCTTGACCTCGTCCAGCTTCACCAGCTCTGTTCCAGCTGAGAGGAAGACAACAGTTGATTGGTTTAGTCACTGATCATTGGTTTACTGTCATCTGGCTGCAGCCAATCACAGACAGAGGGATCTACCTGCTGCAGCCAATCACAGACAGAGGGATCTACCTGCTGCAGCCAATCACAGACAGAGGGATCTACCTGCTGCATCTTGGCCTTGTTCTGTGCAGCGATGAAGGACGGTGGATCACATTCCTGCTCCAGATCCACTCTCATGAACTCATCGATGGTCAGCTGACTGGTGGGCGTGTCCTCAAACTCTGTCAACCTGCAGGGAGGGAGAGAGAGTGCTGTGATCCACTGTGATCTACTTCAATCTACTGTGATCCACTGTGGGTCTCACCTCTTCCTCAGAGTGGTCTGACAGACCTTCACCACACTGATCACGTCCTTCACTGTCCGACGAAACTTGTGCATTCGAGCAGCCACCAGGAGAGCTGGGGGGGGGGGGCATATGGTTTGTTTGATGTAAACGATGCTGTTGTTGATGTTTGTTGTTGCTGTGGTAACAGCTGTGTCGTACCTGCTCCACAGAGGCCGGACGGTCGGCGTCCTGTGTGCATCCAGTCTCTCTTCATCCTCTGAACCAGACGAAGAGTCGTCATGGAGACTTCATGAGTCTTCACCTCGAACTCCAACATGTGGGCGAATCGAGGGATGTAGAGACACGGGTCTGAGAGGAGAGGTGGGGGGGACGGGGGAGAGGATGGGGAGGATAGGAAGAGGAGGAGGAGGAAGATGAAGAATTTAAATGTCATATAAATATTTGTTTGTTTCCTTTGAAATATTAATTATCGTCTGTATTTGACCTCCCCCGGGGGGGGGGGGGGGGGGGGGGGGGGGGGGGGGGGGGGGGGGGAGGATAGGGCGAGGAGGAGGAGGAAGATGAAGAATTTAAATGTCACATATAAATATTTGTTTGTTTCCTTGAAATATTAATTATCGTCTGTATTTGACCTCCCCCCCCCCCCCCCCCCCCCCCCCCCCTCTCTGATATCTTTACATAAAGATATCTGTAGGTAATCTGTGGTAAAAATCTGTGGTAAAAACATGCAGAATCTGTTTTCCCGCGCTTTGTCGCCATCTCGCGGAGCAGCTCGGTGCAGACGGATGAACGGGATCTAAAATGGCGGCAGGAGACACAAACAGACACTGGTGTCGGACTGTTTTCAACATTAACGGCAGAATAACCTGGCGGCGGGAGTCTGACAGGTAAAGCACACACCGACACACCTGTCTGTTCGTCTGTGTTCCGGGTCCGTCCGTCCGTCTGGGAAACGGACCGCTGCAGCGTTACCGGACTGACAGAGCAGCTGTCGGTCTAACGACAGCGAACAGACCGGATGATTATTGATTATTGATAGGTGACTGGAGGAGCTGCGGCAGCGAACCGGATTCAGCTGGTACCTGCAGTCAGAAACGGTGACCCGTCAGATCCAGAGTCCAGGTCTCAAAGACGACCAGATCTCACTCTAGGTCTCTGAACTAGCCAGGTCCCAGTCCAGGTCCCAGTCCAGGTCTCATTCCAGGTCCTCGTGGTTAGGGATGAAACCTTGTTATTGATCTCTCTCTAACTGCAGTGAACTGTGACATTAAATCAGCAGTAATTTGATTTACTTTGTTTCCTTCATGACAGAAAAATACAAACAGAATAAATAAACAGGAACCAGATCAGCTGCAGTGAAACCAGTCTCATGTTTTTATTAAAATAAACTGACAGAATAAAAATCTCCTGTCATGTAAACCATAAACCTGCAAAACAGCTGTAATGATTAGTTGATTAATCGACAGTAATTAATTATTACACTGATTTAAATTCACTGGTTCCATCCTCTCATGTGGTGTTTATACCAGTCTGTCTCTGAATGATTAATCAATAAATAATCTGCAGATGAAAACGATCGTCAGCTGCTCTCTGATAATCTGGATTATAATCCTCATCTTTATCTCTGACAGGAAGCTGTCATCATGCTGTGAGGTCGCCACCTGGCTGCTCGCCCTGTAAGTAGCAGGAGGAGCAGGAGGAGATGGCGGCTGAACTGTTCTCCACCAGCCTCCCCCACAGAAACGAGGTGGAGGTGAAGAAGAGTTTCATCCAGCTGAGCGAACCGGAACCGGTGTCCGAACACATCTACGAGAGAGACGCCGAGCAGCCGAACAGCAGCAATAACGTTGGAGAGGAGGGAGACAGCTGGCAGGCAGCACACCCCACCCTGAGGGAGAGGTGAGTACTGTCTGCTGATTGGACGACAGGACGACAGGTAGTGACGTTAACAGGTAGAGGTTCTAACAGCACAGTGTGATGTTGGTCCAGAAACAGATGTGTCTCAGACGTCTGATCAAAGTCTTTTAAAGTAGTTTCTGTCAGTGTGACAGCAGCTATCTGCTCGGTCCTCTGTAGCTCCTGTGGTGATCCAGTCCTCGCTGTAGTGAACTGTGTGAGCTGTGATTTTCCTTCACAGTCGTAATGACGCAGGTTTAGTAAACGTTCCTCTCAGGTTAGTCGTCAGTCTGAGGAGATGGATTCTTGTTGTTTTGGGTCGTCCTGAGTCACTGTTTCAGTTCACGGTGTGTGTATCACCTGTGTATGGTGATAAATTACATGATCACATTTTAGTTGAGAGCTTGGTTTGGGGACTGAACGACCTTTAACCTTTGTGCTGCCTCATGTGGATGAACCTCCTGTCAGCCAAGTGAAATTGAAGGTTTGGAAAAACCCTGACCAGAAAACACAGCCTGATATGTTTAAGATTGTTCTTGATTCCAGTGTTGTGAATGTGATGAAGTTTTATTTTGAAAGATAAATGTGAGTGGTCCTTCCTGTTTCTAACCACAGTGTTGTTGTTTATTTGTTGTTATGTATCTCTTCAGGAATGCTGTGATGTTCAACAACGAGCAGATGGCTGATGTTCACTTCATCGTTGGTCCTCCAGGAGAAACTCAGAGAGTCCCTGCTCATAAGGTACAGAACCTGGTTTAGATTATACCTGGACTCACCTGAACTCAACTGTGTGTTTAGTGTGTTGTGGCAGGAGCACAGCAGTAGGCCATGAGGTGTGTCCTGACGTGTTGTCATCTTATGTCGTCCTCAGACCTCTGTGTCGTGTCTGGCTCAGACTGTTTCTGATTGGTTCCCTGTCTTTGTCGTAGTACGTCCTGGCGGTGGGCAGCTCGGTGTTTGGAGCCATGTTTTATGGAGATTTGGCTGAGGGACAATCTGAGATTCACATCCCTGACGTGGAGCCGGCTGCTTTCCTCATCCTGTTAAAGTGAGTTCGGTCTGGAGAACAGAGTCAAGACCAGAGTCCCAAACTAGTCATTTTGGACTTGAATCACATGTCCACGAGGGCTGTTGTAACTGAGTGGTGCTAACATAGTGTGTTGTTGGCTAGTTAGGACATTAGCGGTTAGCTCTCCAGCTACAGTAGTTCACCAGCCTGAGAATAGTCACTATGCTAACAACCTTCAGTAGACCACTTCCTGGTGTGTCCGTGGCATTAGAGGGGCCTTGAGGGGCAATGGGGACCTTTCAGGTACTTGAGGACCCTTGACTATTATAGACTTAAAATACATTCATCTTAGTTTGTTTTGCTTAAGGATACTTTGACATGTGGACAAAGGGTTCTGGGATTGAACCACCAACTTTACGATTAACGTCTAACCTGCTTGGAGTGACAGCTGCCCCCCAGGAGGCCTTAAGGAAGGTCCAGAGATTAGTGTAGGAGTCTTAGTGGTCCATGAGGGAGTTCCAGGGTACATTAAGGACTCAAGTGTCCTACAGAGGGCTCCACTGATTCTTGTGGGATTTCAGTGCTCTATGAGGGACATTCTGGAACAGGTCAAAAAGAGGCTGAACTACTCGACACCAGAGTTCAAATGTCTGTAACAAAGTTCCCAGTTTTCATCAAAGTAATTTGAATGTCTTTACTCTGTGTTAAAATTACAAAAATTCAGTACAGCAGACCTCACACCAGTCTAACAATGATGGTCTCAGGTCCATGACACAGGTCCTGATCCTGCTCTGTGCTCTGTCTTAGGTACATGTATAGTGATGAGATCGAGCTGGAGGCCGACACCGTGCTTGCTACCCTCTATGCTGCAAAGAAGTACATCGTTCCTGCTCTGGCGAAGGCGTGCGTCACCTTCCTGGAGACGAGTCTGGAGGCGAAGAACGCCTGCGTCTTGCTGTCTCAGAGTCGGCTGTTTGAGGAGCCGGAGCTGACACAGCGCTGCTGGGAGGTGATCGATGCGCAGGCCGAGCTCGCTCTACGATCTGAAGGTTTCTGTGAGATTGACCTGCCCACATTAGAGATCATTCTCCAGAGAGAAACACTCAACATCCGTGAGGTTGTGGTCTTCCAGGCCGTACTGAGCTGGGCAGCGGCTGAATGTAGGAGGCAGGGCCTGGCAGTGACCCCCATGAACCAGCGGGCAGTGCTGGGTAAGACTCTGTACCTGGTCCGGATCCCCTCCATGACGCTGCAGGAGTTTGCAGACGGAACAGCGCAGTCGGACGTCCTGACATTGAAAGAGACTCGTGATGTCTTCCTGTGGTTCACAGCCACCAACAAACCTAGACTGGAGTTCTCTCTGGGGAAGCGGGCCGGCCTAGTTCCACAGAGGTGCCACCGCTTCCAATCCTCGGCCTACCGCAGTAACCAGTGGCGCTACAGGGGGCGCTGCGACAGCATCCAGTTCGCGGTGGACCGGAGGATCTTCATGGCTGGTCTTGGTCTGTACGGGTCAAGCAGCGGGAAGGCAGAGTACAGCGTGAAGATCGAACTGAAGAGGCAGGGAACTGTTCTGGCCCAGAATTTCACCCAGTTCCTGTCAGATGGGTCGAGCAGCACCTTCCCTGTGTGGTTCGAACATCCAGTACAGGTGGAACAGGACACCTTCTATACTGTCAGTGTCGTCCTGGATGGAAACGAGCTGAGTTACTTTGGACAGGAGGGGATGACCGAGGTGCAGTGTGGGAAAGTGACCTTCCAGTTCCAGTGTTCATCGGACAGTACCAACGGGACCGGTGTGCAGGGGGGGCAGATCCCTGAACTGGTCTTCTACTGTTGAACAAGAATCTGACAGATGGACTCAAAGCCTTTTATTGATCAATAAGCACAGGAATGGTGTTAGAGATAGGAACTCTGATTCTGACAGAGGAGGAATGAGCATGAAGTGAAGCTGATTGGACTGTGGTATTAGAACTGGAAGCTGATTGGACTGTTGCAGTGGTGGTGGAAGCTGATTGGCTGCATGGTGTGATCTCTGCTTGTTAAAGAAAAATTAAACTGAACATTAAAGCTGAAGTTACAGAAGCTAAACCTGTTGCTGTTTTTTAAGTCCTGAAATATCTGATGTAGTTTCCTGCAGCTGCCACTAGATGTTACTAAAGAGCCACATTTTACTGCTTAATCCTTCAAACCATGATGGTCTCTTAGATGACGGAGTAGTTGATGGTAAATGTGGTTCTGTAACTTCTCCTTGCAGCTCCTGATGGAGGATTTCCATTCATTTGTTCATATTTGAAGTCACCGAACACCAGGTTGAACTGTGATATCAAATATGTGAAACAGTTATGAGAAGAAATTTCAGGAACAACTGACTCCAAGTCTAAGGTAAAACTGTCGTCCTTTTGTTTTTGTTAGTTTTCAGTGGTCAGTAGTGATGGTCTGAGCTCTGTCAAAGTTCTGGGTTCAGAGGATGTGTGGATGATGAATTTGAGTTTGGATCAGCGTGCTGTTTGTTCACAGGGACATTAATCTTCTGGTTAATGAAATAATTCACTAAGACGTGGACGTAGTCAGTGGTGCTGTTGTTTTGATCTTCTTAAGGTCATCAAAGAGATTTCATTGGTCATCTTTGACAGAAGCAAAACAAAGTTTTTCCATCATGTGAAATGATGAAGCAGAAACGTGAAGATTTAACTTCCTGCTTGGCCTCAGATAAAAGATCTCATGCTTAGTGACAATTTATTTAGAGAGAGAATAAAGTTCTTACCGATGGCGGGAGCGTTGATGCAGAGCTCACGAGCCAACAGCAGGAACGTCTTTCCCAGAATATAAACGTTGACCTGGACACAGGAAACAACAGGGTAAAACTCTACTGAGAATCTACTGTAAGAGTAGGTCTGAGCTGGTCTGAGGTCAGTCATACCTGCAGCAGGTCACTCAGGTCCAGCAGCATGTCTGAGACACAGTTCAGGAAGACCAGCAGAGTCTCAGAGGTCCAGATAGACATTAAACATTTGACTGAAACCTGCTTCAAACAAAGATTAAATCACACACAGCTGATCAGTTGCTAGGATACGTGGGGTCCCCTCAGTGCGACACACCAGGTAGAGACATGCTGCAATGACGTGCTCCGTCTTACGTCCTCGGGTCAGGTGTTTACTGACGACCATTTTGAAGAAGTTGAAGGCTGTGTCCAAACAGTGCTGGTTCAACTGCAGCTGACTGCCCAACTGCTGGATCTGACGCTTACCTGAGGAGACAGGCACACCTGGTTATCACTGTTTATTTTAATAACATAGTTTTATGTCTTGTTATTTTCGTCACTTGATGTGTAAAGATGTGGGTCCAGTGTCAGCAGCATGTGACCAGTACAAACTGGTTCGGACCTGGAAGATCTGGGGAGCTGTGACATCACTAGAGAGGTTGTCTTTAATGAGGTTTAATGTCAAATAAATGAGATCTGTGATGATGATGATGAAGAAGATGAAGGTACTCACCACTCTGCAGGGTCTGGGCTCTGGACTCTTTACCAACACTAGTGTGGAAACCAGAACCAAGGAGAGGAGCTTTAACTGGACCTAAAAGAGAAGGGGGACAGGTGAAGTTAGCCAGGTGTTCACACTGTAAAAACACACTCAGTCGGTCAGGTGTTCACACTGTAAAAAGAAAACATCCAGATTTTTGTGAATTAATTTTTTATTAACAGAGTCAGTTTGATTGACAGCTCGTGTCATTTCCTGTTGGTAAATTAATCAGTTCCCTTTTTCTACCTCAGGGACCAGTTTGGTTTGAAGCTCCACCTTTAATCAGACTCAATCACCTTCAGCTGGGACTGTCCCCTCTGTTACCATGACAACAAGGTGATTAGCTCACCTGGCTGCAGAGGGGAAATCTCCCTCCACAGAGACAGTTGAGTTTTCTGTTTCTGCTTCAACATGAAAACTGCTGCTTTCATCAGCAGGTGAGTTCAGTTTACCTCTACTGGACAGGTAAAACAAACACTTCACCTGGACAGGTAAAAACTGAACCTCACTTCTTTTTTGTTCTAGACTCATCTTTATCTGCTGTCAGTTCACAGAACAAACAGCAGCTGAAGGTAAATTGGTTTAACTGGTTTATTTACAGTGTTTACAGAAATCTGTTGAACAAGCTGCTGCAGTGCCTTTATGACCTTTGACCTTGTTTTTTAGACTAAATACTTGCAGTAGACATAGTTCAGACTCTGTCTTTTCAGGATTCGAGGAAACTGTCGTTCAGTCAGAGTGTCGGGACCGTTACCTGTGGATCCAGGTGACCTCGGTACAGATGCCTCGCTTCGAGGCTGTAGGTGAGTTCATGTTCACTCAGGAAAAACTGACTCTTTACAAACTTCAGTCTGTCTCTCACTGTCTGTCTGTCTGTGTGTCATGTCCTGACATAGATGGAAATGGTGTTCACTCAATCAGCGAGCAGCTCGCCTCACGCTGTGGTTACACCATCAGCACCTTCAAGAGGGACGGCTTCACCACCTTCAGAGCTTCATACTACTCCTGCTTCACCCATAGTCAGGTAACTTCACCCACAGCTGGGGAGCTGTCTGATTTTCCAAAATGGCCGCAGCTTCTCTAAGGTTTTGTTTGTTTTTTCCAGAACGACGAGGTGTTCACCTTCAGATTTAATGTGATAGTGAGTGACGGCAGTGGTGGGTGGCTCAGCCACCTGGTCTCTGAAGTCTGTTCTGGTCTGATCTGGACTCACAAAGAGATCATCTGTGAGGAGGACTACATGGAGGTCAGAACACCTACTCCCCCTGGGAGGTCGAGTCTGAAATCTGATTGTCAGTGATGTTGTAAACCTGGTATCATGGTGTCGCCCAGGTGAACGTGGACAGAGAGTCTTCATGTGGCGGTCAGTGGGGGGACAGTGGACAGGTGTGGCAGGCTGCCCTCTCTCAGGTAATATGAACATTAATGATCTCTGTGGATAGGAGCACTTAAAAGTTTAAAGCTCACGGTGAGGTTTTCACAGTAAAATATGAATATTTGACCAGATGTTCTGTGTCTCTGCCCCTCAGACTAGTCAAATGTTGCATTTTGTATAATGGCCTCTGAAGACTCACCTGTATCAGACACTTTGACAATGTGCTAAACTACCAAAATAAGACCCAGGCTGGAGTCGGAGTATGTAAAGTTTTTTGGTGTTTGGTCGGTGGTGTTCAGGCCAAGAGGACAGCAAGTTCAGTCTGGCAGCTGATGTTCCTGCAGAGTGACGGACAAGTTTCCTCCATGTCCATCAGTGAGGCCCAGACCCGGGGCTACAGCCTGACCACCACCGCCCAGAGGGTGGTGCTTCGATCCTCATACAAACAGTCGCACGCCCAGGTGATAACGGTGGGTAACCATGTTCACAGACACCAGTCAGCAATCAGTGAATGAAATGTTAACCTCAGTTTTCAGAAAATAAGAGTCTTCAGACTCTGGGAGTCCACAGAAAGTCTACTTGAGCCTCTTTGTGGACGATTTGGACAGTTCTTGGTACTTTCAGACTTTCCATGAATGTCACCTTAAGTCCACAAGTCTTTCAAGACTCGACGTGGATTAATCTGCTGTCATGTTCGTTTGACAGAGGAGACTAAATGTTCTGGAGTATGCAAGTGTTTTTTTAGAAGTAATATTTACAACAAACATCTTACAGCTGAGCCAGCTGTTAATGACCCAAGTTGTTGCTATGAGTGCCCTCACTTACCCTTGAGATTGTGAGATTGAGATTAAATTTTTTGTTTCTCTCTAACTATTTTTTGTGGCACCTACCATATCTCACAAAAGTGAGTACACCCCTCACATTTCAGCAGCCATTTTATTATATCTTCTCAAGGGACAATACTATAGAAATGAAACTTGGATACTTTTTTCAGTGTACAGCTTGTATAGCAGTATAGATTTACTGTCCTCTGAAAATAACTCAACACACAGCCATTATTGTCTAAACAGCTGGCAACACAAGTGAGTACACCTCACAGTGAACATGTCTAAATTGTGCCCAAAGTGTCAATATTTTGTGTGAGCACCATTGTTATCTAGCACTGCCTTAATCCTTTTGGGCATGGACTTCACCAGAGCTGCACAGGTTGTTACTGGAATCCTCTTCCACTCCTCCATGATGACATCACGGAGCTGGTGGATGTTAGACACCTTGCGCTCCTCTACCTTCTGCTTCAGGATGCCCCACAGGAGCTCAGTTGGGTTCAGGTCTGGAGACATACTTGGCCACTCCATCACCTTCAGCTTCCTCAGCAAGACAGCTGTCATCTTGGAGGTGTGTTTGGTGTTATTATGTTGGAAAACTGCCTTGCAGCCCAGTTTCTGAAGGGAGGGGGATCGTGCTCTGCTTCAGAATATCACAGTACATGTTGGAATTCACATTTCCCTCAATGAAACACAGACAAGACAGTTATCTTGGTACTCCTCACCAGGGTGCCACCACACATGCTGGACACCATCTGAGCCAAACAAGTTTATCTTAGTCTGGTCAGGACCACAGGACATGGTTCCAGTAATTGATGCTCTTGGACTGTTTGTCTTCAGCAAACTGTTTGCAGGCTTTCTTGTGAGCCAGCTTCAGAAGAGGCTTCCTTCTGGGGTGATGGCCATGCTGACCGACTTGATGCAGTGTGCGGCGTATGGTCTGAGCTCTAACAGGTCAACCTCCCGCTTCTTCAACCTCTGCAGCAATGCTGGCAGCACTCATGTGTCTGTTTTTTTTTTTTTTTTTTTTTTTGTTTGTTTGGTTTTTTTGAAGCCAAC
Organism: Lates japonicus; assembly: GCA_033238685.1. NCBI lineage: Eukaryota > Metazoa > Chordata > Actinopteri > Centropomidae > Lates > Lates japonicus. Next base: position 34,556 of record BRZM01000826.1, read on the forward strand.
TTCTGGATATGACACAGAGCACGAGGACTCAAAGTCTTAGGTCGACCCTGGTGAGGCCTGTTCCAAGTGAAAGCCATCTTGGAAAATCGCTGTATGACCATGACCACCGTGCTGTAGCTCAGTTTCAGGGTTTTACCAATCTTCTTATAGCCTACGCCATCTTCATGGAGAGCAACACTTCTGTTTCTCACATCCTCAGAGTTCTTTCCCATGAGTTGCCATGTTGAACATCCAGTGGCCAGTATGAGAGAATTGTAATGAATAGGACAGGTGGCTTTGCATATTTGAACAACATGTATAGGTATCACTAGGGGTGTACTCACTTCTGTTGCCAGCTATTTAGACAATAATGGCTGTGTGTTGAGTTATTTTCAGAGGACAGTAAATCTATACTGCTATACAAGCTGTACACTGACTACTTTAAAGTATATCCAAGTTTCATTTCTATCGTATTGTCCCTTGAGAAGATATAATAAAATGGTTGCTGACATGTGAGGGGTGTACTCACTTTTGTGAGATACTGTATCCATTGTTTTACCCTCGCCCTTAATGTCCTATGTTGCACTGGGAACATTTCATTTCCCTGGATATGCTGTATGGCATTCTTATGTGTGTCATAATAGTCAAACTGGTACTTGAGGTGGTAAAACACCAAGGTAATCCTTTTTATAAAATTTTATTTTTGTCATCAGGTGGATGGCATCCCTGTGGAGGTCATACAGATCTCTTTGTTCTTTAAGAAGAAGCTAACGGTGGTAATGATCGACATGTCCATGGCCTGCACAGTCAGTAGGTTCTCCTCCACAGACACAGGAAGATGGTTTCTGTCCAAACAATAAACGGTGCTGACGATATGTCTTTATCCTTCCTCAGATTCAGGTTCTTTTGATGGTGCCTGGCTGCTCTGGGACATCCCCTGGGTCATGACCCCTCTGGTCGAAAGAGTAGCGAGGTTTGAAAGTCGGAGCCTTGGTGTGGGGGTGGAGGGTGTCCTGCTGGATGAACCCACTGCCACCACCAGAGGTTTCAGTCTGGTCCAGCGAGGAAGACTAGTCCAGATCGGGGTTCCTTTTGGGGCAGAGGGCGGTTACTGGAAGGTACAGTCAGTCCCGTCCAAACTTCAGACAGGAATGAGGTTTTGACAAACAAATTTAGTTTGATCACGGCCGACAACCATGAGGACTGAAGTCCCTGTATAGAATCTGATGTGGACCAACGGCAGATTCTGAATACAAACGTAATTTCTTCTCTGTAGAGTTTAGTGGTGAACAACATGTACAAGGAGAGGTACATGATCTTCGTGCTGTACGAACACATCTTCTCTCTACTGTATGAAGACGGCAGCAGCATCGACACCAGACACCGAATGCTCAGAGTGCTCGACACGCCACTGCTCTGCCGTCCACCCTTCAGCCTCGACCGTAAGTCTCCCAGTTTACAGAATTAAAGGCCTCAGCCTGCTTCAATGAACACACTGAAATTGAATAAATCCACATCTGCAGTGTTTCTGCGTCTGTTGTGAAGGCATAATGAAAGACCTGTTACATCCCTGTGCCTCCATGACCTTTCTCTAACAACTCTGTCTTTAGTCATTTCACAAACTCAATCCTCCAAACATTCTGTGGTTCTTCATTCTTCAGAGTGAGGAGTTACTAGTTTTCTGTTTAATATAAACTCTAAACTGAATCTTTCTGGTTTTGGACAATTAGTCAGACTGAAGAAATAATAATATTAGGAACTGAAGACACTTTTTTTGTGCTGATCAACAAATTTTAAAGATAAATAGTAAGTAAGTAAAATACTAGTTAAAAATAAATGAATATCTTGCCATTGTTCTGTATCAGACTCCTTAATTCTGTCTGGAAATTAGTTCTTCTGACTTGTTTCTTCCTGTAGAGACCATCAGTGATGACCAGGTGTTCAGCATCTACTTGGGAAACATTCCCGCTGATGTCATTTTAGAGGAAGTGTGGATCAACAGAAAGCAGTTGATGATAGCAGAGAGCGTCGAAGGAGGCGTCAGCATCAGTCCTGTGGTTCATGCTAACGGCAGCCGAGCCTACAAGCTCCAGCTGCCCTTTGAAGACAGCGTTGTCCACTGGATGGTGAGGACTAGAATCAGGATCACCTCCTTTGGGCCTGTTTTTGTTAGTGGTGGTTATTGTGGTTATTGTTTCCATTCATGTTTTAATGCTGCTTGACCAATCGGGATCGACAGCACTGGTGCTGCAAATCCCTTAAAGTTCCTGAACTTGGATTTGATACCAGCTCCTGAGCAGAGCTCAGAGCTCTGTCCCATACACAGAAGAATGGGTTAGGTTTTCATTCCTGCAGCATAAATGGATTATCAGATGGGGGTTTTTTTTATGTCACTTTGTGTTTATCTAGCTCTGGAACTACTGGTGGACAAATTATGCTGATTTATTATTTTGACATTTAATACCTCCTGTTACTAACCATACAAAATGAGATGGAATATAAATGTTATTTCAAGTCCATTCTGTTGCCACCTGTGTTTTCCTACAGTACTTGGGTGGAGGTGTAGTGCAGTACTCCATAGATATAAACTTCACTTTAACAATAATGCCCCAGAGAGACTCCTACCACCACCACACATTCATCACAGCACAAGTGTTCGATGCATGTAAGTACACCGTTTCCCACTCTTCACCTCAGTCTAGTTCTAAAAAGAAGTTTCACCTTTTGTTGGACTATATATATAATATAGTAACCACTAAAACATGTAAAACTATCACTGACTTAGTTCTAAATGTAGACTCTCCTTTTAAGTCCCTCCAGAGATCACAGCTCAGTGTTCTGATGGAGGAATCGCCTTCAGCGTGGTTCGACCGTCTCAAGCCAAGAGTCTCTGGGAGGTGGGTGTCAACCATGAGCCTCTGACATCACAGCTAGCAGCCCAGAGAGGGTACCACCTCCACAATGATGCCCACAAAACCACCCTGGAAGTCCCTGTGTTCTCCATTGGGTACACATATGAAGTAAGAGACCACAATGCATGACAGCCCACTACATTACTGAAAACACTACCTGAGTTTCTAACAGTGCCAAAAGTCTCAGGAGGAAATTTGGGGATTTAAAGGTGGGTGAAAGTTGCTGCTGCAACAAAAAAAGGCAGTCCACCTTTTGACGTGATTCAGTCTGTCACAAATCTGTTCAAGTATCTGGAGATACTTGGGGTGCTTGCTCACAAACTATATTTGAACCCTCTGTTTTTTTTTCTAGGGCATCAACCTGGCAAACTTTTATGGAACATTTAAGCTTCTTCTGAGAGACTCCAAAACACTGGAGGTCCAGACGTCCACCTCCAAACGCTGCCTCTTCAAAACAGAGGATATGATGGGTAATATGCACTCCTACCCTGAACCTGAAGAAGCTGTATTTTAACCTAAAAATGAGCCTGAATTTCACAAGGGAATTTGTATGATCCTCACTTGTCCCAAAAGGCCTCAAATGGTTTTGAGAAAAGCAGTAAAGTTAAATCTGAACATGAATGAGGATTGATGCTGAGATTAAACAGACTCAACACCAAGTTCAGACAAAATTAATGGGCAAACTCATCTACCCACTCTTGACAGTCATGATTGGTCTGGACGGGTACAGCTCTAACATTGACCCTCTGTGGTTTCAGTCTGTTCTGCAGACGGGACCATGACAGTGGTGACAACTCTTACATCCACCTGGCCCACGGTGCAGCCTGAAAGAACCAGTCTGCTGGACCCCACCTGTGAACCCAAACAGGTTGACGGATCAAGAGTCCTGTTTGAGTTCAAGGTGGACTCCTGTGGGACCAGAGCCATGGTATGACTCCGAGGGGAAAGGTAGAAACTTGGGTTTGTTGCCAGGAACACTGTAGTGCAGGAACAGAGCCGAAATAAGTTGTCGATTAATTGGAAATCATTTTGATCATTGGTCTTTAATTGAGCAAAAATTTCACTGGTTCCATCGTCTGAAATGTAATTATTGGTTTTCTCAGTTGTATAAGATGGTAAACTGAATCCTTTTTTAGGTTTTTCTCTGATGTATAGTAGAGTTAGCAATCAATTCATTAGAAATGTTATTGGGTGGGTGTCATGAAAGGGCAACAACTAACATTATAAGATATACTTTATTTATCCCACTTGTGGGAAATTTACAAATTTACATTGTGTGTATCTGAACAAGCAGAGGGCCAGGTAAATAGATTAAGCTCCAGATAGAGTTTAGATGCTGAATATCCAGATGTGTGAATGTAAAGGTGTAGTAAGGTTTCGTAACTGAAGAGAGTTTAACAGGTCGGGGAGTCATACATGGTCTATGAGAACGAGATCCTCCATGACAGACAGCTGATTGCGGACGGACCAAACTTCATCTCCAGGGAATCTCAGTTCAAGTAAGGAGAACATCACAAACCATCGATAGATCTGAACCTTTTATAACCTGGTAGTCCCAGGCTGTCTGTTTGAACTGCAACCAGGAGCTAGAACAAAAATATTCAAGAGTGTTGATTAAGAAATGTCTGATTCTTGAACAGGTTGACAGTGAGGTGTTTCTATCCACTAAGTGGAGTCAACAGACTTTCTGTGGACAGGATCTTCAGATCAGAGACTCCCGGATTTGGCTCAATCAAAGTTTTTGAGAGCCTTAAAGGTCACAGTCTGAGTTATTAACAATCTGAATGGAGTGTGGTTGAATGGCAGAATTTAGATTTAAGAATTCAGATTTAAAATCGTATTTTTCTGCAGATTCATCAAATAAAGTCGATGCTCATGACTGTTCGCATCAGGATTCTGGGTATACCATCAATACCCCTACTAACCAGGTCCAACAAACTCCTGCAGCAGGTGGAGTCCTGCCTCACCCTGCCATCAGGCCTCAGCCCAAACTGGGATCCAGCCACTTCATTAGAGTACCAGGAGGACATAACAAGCTGGTCTCACACTCCAAAGAACTCCAAACTTACCCAATCCTGAATCCTTCTCCTAATCCTCAAACTGTTGGTGCCTACCAAGTCCCTCAGCAGATTTCATCTCATCCTGGTCATCTCATGTCCAAGACAGAAGGCCAAAATGTATTCAACCCTTTATCTAGCTTTGCTCCCAGGTATGACCAGGTGCTACACAGCAGCATCCAGCTGTCAAACCTCAACACACCAAGCCTCAACTTTGCAGGAATGAAAGGTGAAAATTCAGGACCAAGAGATGATATCCCAGCCTTGGTCTTGGATTCTTTAAGTGGGACTCCTGATTCTCCAGTTTCTGAACAATTGCAAAGTAGCTTGGGAAGCTCTGCTCAGACTCTGAGCCATCACGGGTCCTCAGGTGGTGGGACAGAAATGGCAAACATGGAGGAGAGGGTGGCCAGCCAGCCTCAAAGTCTGTATGATCCTTCTCAAGCCTCCAAGCTTCACCAAGAACTTCAATCACCAACTCAGGACAACCCAGACCCACACAGCATAACCGGTAGCAAACTAATCCTGCCCAGCAGAGAGCGGAAATATGTTCCTGCTGATACCAAACACAAAAATACCATCCCTGACTCATCTAGAGGAACTCAGGACTCTGTCAGCAATGAGCTGACATCTACTGCAACCAGCCAAATTGACCCTAACCTGGAGAGAACTGGGTCCATTGAAAGGAGGAACATAGAGACATTTCAGCCCAGAGTGCAGAACATCAGAGTCAAACCTCCGAGCAAATTTGTGTCTTCTGAACATCATCATCATCTGAACCATAAACCTGTCGTCAGACAAAGAAACGCACAAATCTTTAATCCCTCCCAGTATGATACTGGTCTGACAGCTGTCAGCAATGATGGGAACCACTGGACGTCCCAGCAGCTTCAAGACCACAGAGGTCCAAACACAAGACAGGAACATTTGCCTGAGAAAACAGGTTTCGAAACACTGAAGCAGGAACAAGGTGTTCACAGTGTCCGAGTCAAACTACATCATTCTGCATCAGTGATCACTGATCTGTCCCTAAACCAGCAGGGACACCAGCAGCAACTGGTCCATCCAGCCCCAAACCAGCAGAAACCAGTTCATCAAAAACACCAGCAGAGACTAATGCAGTCTGTGGCTGAGACAGGAAACAGAGGGGGACAAGAATTTGCTTCATCACTGAGAAACGTCCTTCATCCAACAGGTAGGGAAAAGAATCACCAGCTTATTGATCAAATCTTTTATTGATTCTTTCAATAGTCTGAAATTTAGTTTTTCTTCTCGTCCCCCACCATCAGGTACATCTCAGATTAGAGTCAGACCTGGTCCTGGTTTGCCTGGAGGAGTCCAGATTCATTACCAGTCCAGACTGCAGAACCTCCAAAACCTGGACTCTGTCAGCTCCACTCTGCAGAACACCTCAAACATTCCTGTCAACATCAGAGAATATAAACCAGCTGATACCAACATACAGAGCAACCCCACTGCAGGAGGAGCTGGTTATACTGGTCCTGATGGTTCTACTGGTCCGGGTTCAGACCCAATGACCCACACAAGTTCAGACTGTGGCAGTCCATATGGATCCAGTGTTCACCAAGGCATCATGAGAGGTACCAACACTGTCAGCACTCAGATCTTTGTTCATGTTACTGATTCAGTTGGGTCAGAAACAGAAGGTCCAAACAGTTAAGATGGAAACCATCACACATCCTAAAATAAAATACACTAATAAATACTACTTTAAAAAATCCTGAAACAAGCAAAAGTAGGAAATGATGCAGAAGTAGAGGTATGAATGTAAACTGATGTTTGATCATTTTAATACGCAGAGCTGCAGAAACATTTGCGTTACCAAAAAGTAGATGTTAAAACCATCTCAAAATAAAATGTTTTTGGTCATAAAGATCTCAGATCTTGAAGAAATAAGCACAACAGAACAGATCCAAAAACCCTCAACAGTAAAAGTCAATAAAATCAACTGAAAATTTAATAAATGCTGTGTCTGTTTGTGGACTGAAGGACCGTCGAATGATTGGCTTAAAATGATTTTGCTACTGTGACAAGATTGACTGTGAATAAGTTATTGATCAGCTTATTGACATTATTTTACAGATACAGTTGCAGTATGAGGGTAAATGGATAAATGATACTGTTGTGAGTCCGTCTCTGTGCGTTGACCTGTTTGTGTTGGAACGACCCAATGAAACCAGTGAAGCCTCCTTATCACTGACGTGTGTTCATTCAGGTGTTTGAGGATGTAACTGTTGTTTTTCCTCTCAGGTAAACCGATCAGCTGATGAAGATCAGAAACAAACAGCTTCTAACTGATTCAATAAAGCTTCAGTTTGTTCACATTCACCTGTTTGATGTTGTGTTACCTGCTTAGGTAAATTCAGATTACACTGTTAGAACAACAGCTGTCAGTGTGACATCGGTCATAACTAAAAGATGATTCATCAGACTCTTATTTTCCTAGAATATATATATTAGATAATCTTATTTTTCTCCAAAGTTATTTGTCTGTTTTGATGTAGAGCACAAACTCAGGCCTCAACTTTTTAATCAGAACATTTGTCTGTAAATCTGAAGCTGTTCAGCTCTGAGTTGGACTCTGGTTTGTGTGGAGTTTATTTCTTTTGTTAAACTGCAGAGAGTTAACAGAGGCTGACACTGTCCTTTAAACTACTGGCTGACATACAGAGACAACGCTGTACCAGACTCCGTACAGAAATATGACCATTTAGTGCTTGATTGGTTACCGTCACCTGTAGTGAACGAGCAGCACCTGACTTCACCTGTTCCTGTAAACGACAGGTGGTACAGGTGACGTCGGCTATGACCCTCAGACCTGAGAAAACGTTTCTCACCGTCGGCGGAGACGAACTGTCCCACAGCAGATGAAACTCCTCCACTTCCCTCCACGAACTGAACCTCAGAGACGATGATGTTGTCCTCCAGAACCGAACCACAGCCGGTGCACACTGCGCTGCCCCGAGCCTGATCCACATCGATGTCTGCCCCCCCCCACAGGTCCTGCACACCCTAAAGCTCATGGTGGAGGGGGTCAGTAAAACCTACAGGGAGGGGGAGGAGGTTAGAGACTGATCAAACTGACCTGAGATCAGTTTAAACTGATTAATCAGATTTATTCACAGCAGCAGAAAAAACATGTAATCAAACATAAATGAAACATTAAAGATTAAAACTGTGATACTGAAAAACAAACGTTTCTGTTTTCAACTATCGATTTAATGAACAATCAGTTCGTTAGAGCTGCAGACTGTCACAATGATTCAGAGTTCATCAGTTCATAATAAACTGATCATTAACCATTTAATTTCCAACAGTTTTTAAATGTCACAGTGCAGAGGCTGAGACTAATAAACGATCAGTTTTAACAGTTTATTAATCCATTGATGGAAAATCAATCAGCAGCTATTCTGATTTCAGTTAATCGTACATCAGACTTCCTGTTCCACAGTAAAACAGACATTTAATGGACAAAAATAGAATCAGTGAATTAATGAAAATAATGAGACTGAGGCTGGGAAACTTTAAAACTCACAGATTTTGAATGGAGTTTGGTTGGAGTTGACCCAGAAACAGTTTCTGTTTCACTGCCTGATCTGGATCAATCACCTGAAACTATAGATGATTCATTTATTGATCGATGGACTGAAACAGTTTCTTTAAAAACTGTTTCGCTGTTTTTTGACAATTTATGGATCAAATACTGATCAATCGATAATGGAAACAACGTTGTGGGATGAACCGGTAACGGTACCGGCTCGGTTCGGCTGATGGACTCACACAGTAGAAAACAATAGAGTTCTCTTTGGCGGTTAGAAACGCGCAGCGGCGGTCTGTGACGTCAGCTTTACTTCCCCGGTAGAATCCATTTGATTGGTCCGTCAGACTGAACCACGGACGAACATTAGAAACAGCTGATCGTTAAAATACTGATGATTGATCTCTGAACGGTTTCTGATCGGTTTTCTTCCTGTGGCGCCGTGTAGTGACGTCACGGCACTCGGAGCTCGCGCGGGGAGTTTGTTGATCGATGACGAAAGAAATGAACCCCTGCTGCTAGACGGCAAAACAATTACGTCATATTCCAGCAGCTGTTTGTAAATTCTATTGGTCAGACTAACGTTTCTTTGTGTGATGTCACAGACGGACCTGGTTCTAGTCTTAAACCAGGACGGGCTACCCCCACAGACTCGCGTAAATGGTTCGACCCGGCGGTGCGTGATGACGTCTAGTGTTCAGGCGGGTGTCTGTCTTGGAGCCGCGCGGACAGAAAAACAAACAAACAAACAAACGGTAGATTTAGTTGGAGATCAGCGGCGGTTCAGCATGTCCTCAGCCGGGAGATGAACTGGGATCAACTGGAACTGAACCCGAGGATCGCAGCCGCCGCAAGGAGAGGTGAGAGCCGCAGAACCAGACTCCATTCAAAAACTTCAGCTTTCTGTTTGTCGTCCAGTGCGGTGACCTCAGACCATGACTGAACACAGAGTCTGAAACTCTGAGTCTCAGTGTCAACATCAGCTCATTCTGAATATAACTTTTTAAAATGCAGTTTGTTTTGAGCCTCAAAAGCTGGACCAGGTGAACAGGTGTATTAATCCTGTTAGGGCTTTATTACATTTCTGACTCAGTCCTTTAACGTTATTCTTCATGTTAATGAAGTTTTACAGAAAACCACCAGATTTTATATGGAGTTTGGTTTGAGCTTCTGTTGTAGTTTCAGTCTTCTTGTCTTAATAAACCTCCCTGTAACAGATCCAGACTCCACACGGTCCCTGAAACCTCAGGTTCTGGATCAGGTCCTCGTGACGCTCAGAGGTTCAGCTCATGTTAAAACAGGCCGATGAGGTGACGGCCTCTAAACCCGTTACCATGGTAACCAGGTGTGTCCTCCCCTGCAGCCCTGAAGTCCGTCAGGGAGGTTTTATGTGTCTCAGGTCCGGACCTGCAGAGACTCACCGGTTTGTCCCGCTCTGACGTCCAGCAGCTGCTCGCCGCCGCCGCCGCCGCCTGCAGACGACACCCTCCAGTCCCAGGTCAGGGCGCCAACGCCGCCGTCTGATTGGACGTCATGGTGTGATGTCATAACGTGTGTTAACCTGCCTGTGTGTTCTCAGCCCTACTCCTCCATCGCGGACAGTGTCGCAGGTTCGAGTCCGGCCTCAGACTCAGCGTGGGCTGTCCCGTCCTAGACCGGCTGCTGAGGGGGGGTCTGCCTGTGGGGGGCGTCACCGAGCTCGCTGGAGAGAGCGGAGCGGGAAAGACTCAGCTGGCTCTGCAGCTCTGCCTGTCTGTACAGTACCCCCCGCGGCACGGAGGGCTGAACTCAGGTCAGTGAACGCACCGTGTCTCTGTTGAACAGGAGCCGTGTATATCTTGACCTCTGACCTCTGACCTGTATCTACAGGAGGTGTAGGTGTGGTTTGTTGCTGACCTTTGACCTGCAGCTGTACCTCAGACCGTCTCAGTAGTCCTAAAGTCTCTGATGGAGCAGGTGTAGGTGGCGCTGTCAGAGAGCTGGAGAGTTTGTCAGGAGTTGAGGCTGAGGTCTCCAGTGTCCAGAGCGTCAGTCTTCATGGACGTTCGGCCGCTGTAACGCTGGTTCTGCTCTGTCAGTTCATCACCTTCCAACTGACGCTGGTGGACGGTTGAAGGACTGAGGTCGGAGCGGCTCCACTCCACTGTGGGCTCGTCCACGTCAAAGGTGTGAAACTCACAGGGCAGCAGGACAAAGTAATTTTACACACACTCCACAGCTGAGAGCATGCTGGGACACTGTGAGGACACACAGACAGAGAGGGTCCATCTCAGCAGCCTCACTTCATGTCTCATTACTCCTCCATCCTCAGCTGACCCAGAATTCAGTCTGGTCCTGTTTGGACGCTGCAGCTGATCAGGCTGCTCTGAATCCACATCAGCACAGTTTAACACCACTGACTCTTCTTCCTCTCACTGTTCACTTTTCACTGGTTTTCTGACTCTACATCCTGTTAAAGTCACTGTTAACTGTCTGAGTCCGTGTATCAATCGCTTTTCAAAATAAAACCAAAACTAAAAAACTAAATAATGACTCGTTTTTTCAATATTTGTTTCCAGAACTAAAATGAAAAAACTGATAACGACTCGTTTTTCTGATTTTGTGCACAAATGGAAAATGGAAAAAACAGATAACGGGCGTTTTATCCAATTTGGATATTTTGATTTGATGTGTAACTGATTTTAGTGATATAAAAGTGTATTACAGTATAACAACAACTTGGACTAATAATTAGACCCTGGCCAGAATCAGAAGACACCAAATTCATAAGGAGCCAATGTGTTGAGCAGCAATAAAGAGTCAGACACTGAAATAACTGTTGAGTAGCCACTCTTGTATTTTTACAATGAACAAAGAGAAGTGTTCAATTTGTACAAAACCACACATGAATGACCCAAAGTATCAAAAATAAAAGAACAGTGTGCACACTTCAATAAAATAAAAGTGTCCGTTGGGCCCTTATGAAACAGGAGCTGTTGCAGGTGCACCTGATTTTACTGGTCCATGGAGTGTAATGTGAGTGTGAGTGTGTGTGAGTGTGTATCTCCTTTGTGGTGATTCTTCCTCAAAGTGGTTGGCTCGCCATCTGTCACGACCAGAATCTCGTCCTGGTCCTCGGTCTTTCCACGTCCTCTTAAAAAAACCTGACCGATACACAAGGTCATATAATTTACATTCTATTCTCAGATGCATCATTAAAGGTTTAAATACCAAAAATCTATTTGTTGCATCAACCTCATGTTAATCTTCAATGTGATCAAATCTCAAAGCTTCAGTTTTTAGTTGTACAACATTCAACAATCAAGTGGATCAAATATGAGAACTAACCATTCCACATGTTTATCTGTTCATGTGAACAGTATTTCAATAATATTTACAGTAAGTAACCATTTACATTCAAAAATATATCTCATAACCATATCAAAATCATGTGCAAATAACATAACACACTAGGGCTGCAACAACGAATCGATAAAATCGATAAAAATCGATTATTAAAAGCGTTGGCATCGAATTTCATTATCGATTCGTTGTGTCGTGCGATTGTCGTCCTCACCATGTGTCAGCAGACGTTTACTTCACCTGCAGAGCTTTGTCAGTGGCTGACTGAAATAAAGTTAAACAAAAAAGAAAAAAGACTCCACCTGCAGAGCAAGTTGAATAAGCGTTTGTTCGTTTTAAAGTGAGGGAAGCGTAACGTTAGTCTCTGGTAGCTAAGCCTGATGCTAAGCGTTTGTGATAGCTGATTAATGACAGTGATAGAGACGCGTGTGTGTGTGTGTGTGTGTGTGTGTGTGTGTGTGTGATACGTTTTATTTCAGTTTAATCAGCTTAAGCAGGGTTTAAATGTGCTTTAAAAATAAATTTAACTTGCGCACAATGGTGGTAATAATTTAAAGATTAAGACTCAAGTTTAAATTTTCTGTCATAAAGTCTGAGTGAAGACACTGGTCTATATTGGGTAGGGAGTGAGGCAGGATGAATTGCATTTAGACATGGTTAAAATAACTTAATACATCTCAAATTTGTGTAATGAAGTATTTTTATGGTACTTGTACTTTATATATATATATATTATTATTGTGTGTGTGTATGTGTTTGTGTTTTGCTCTTTGGGCTGCCTACTTGCCTTAACCTAATACTGCAAATAAAACAAGGTAATTATTGAGTTGTAACTTGTGCTATAATACATACTCATACTATACTTTCTCATTTCATTAGAAAACAGCAAACAATGACAGGCTTCATGATGAGAAAGACATCTTGTACGCCACAGCAAGCAGCTGTCTTGACTGAGAGCATCCTCAACATGATCGTCAAATGTTAATGTTGAAACAAATCCTGTTACTGGGTTTTCTGATTTGCATTTCTTTATTTATCATTTATTTATTGTTCCAACAGCTCAGGTCCCTTAAACAACAAAAATGCATCTTTTTTGCACTTTATAAAGTAGCCTACATATTTTGCAGGTGTATAGCATACATTTGTATGTATTTTTGGGTACATTTATTGTTTTACTGAAGCTGTTTGACTAACATTTAGATTTTTTATTTAATATTATTTTAACAGAATATTCAAGCAGCAGCCTGTTGTTTGTGCACTTATTTGCTCTGTCAGTCCAAATCTTCTATTTCTGAATAAAGAGGCGGAAATTAAAAATGTGTTTTTAAAATCCGATTCATCGATTAATCGAAAAAATAATCGACCGATTAATCGATTGTTAAAATACTCGTTAGTTGCAGCCCTATAATCCACATGTTGAGTTTGTTTTAGAGGTATCAAAGAAGTGTGCTGAATTACTCCAACACTATAGGCCTACTAACCGAGAGAACTGCACCAAAAATTACCCTCTAAGTAACTTTAGACTCTGAAATGAAATAAAGACAAAATAAAATATCATTTTACTCTCATAAGCTTTAATAGCAGCCCTGCTCTCCTTCAGCTCACTGAGAACAACAGAGAATTAGCATCAGAGCAGCTACAGAGACACGTTTCTCACCGTTGCTCTGTATTTAAAGCCCAGCAGGTCGATGTCGGAGCTGCAGCTCCGGATGAAGCTAACAGGTTAGCCGGCCAGGACTCGTCTCCTTAGGTAGGGGTCACTTTCCGGCTCCGGACTTCCAGTGGGTAAGTGCTGGCTGTTTCCTCTTCCACAGTTTTAACTCGGGTTCTCTCCCTTGTTTCGATCTGTAGGCATGTAGCTTCCCTCACTCCCGAGGCTGAGGCGACAAAGACCCGGAGAGCAGCCAGCGCGGAACTTCACCTCCACAGGCTGAGCGTGGTGAGCGTAGCCTCCTGATTGGCTGTTGAGGGCTTCCCCACGTGGGGTCATGTGAACTGAGCGGTGCATTCAAATGCAATGGGAGATTTTAAACTTTGCCGATGTAAACAAATAAAATAAGAAAATAAATACTCTCTCTTCTTTCTCTCATCTAATTATTGTTCTTTTTTTACATCTGGGCTACACAAGGCGTGTGACCCGGAAGTGAACTTTGACCTTACTCGCGGGATGAAGGCATAAAAGGGAGAAGAAGAAGAAAAAGAAAGAAAGAAAGAAATGGTCAGACTGGAGGATACATAGACTATATATAATTAATTAATGTTAGCTAGCTAACTGTCTATAAACACAGACAATATATAATTAATTAATGTTAGCTAGCTAACTGTCTATAAACACAGACTATATATAATTAATTAACATTAGCTAGCTCTCAACTATAAACACAGATAATATATAATTAATTAATGTTAGCTAGCTAACATCTATAAACACAGACTATATAATTAATTAATGTTACTTCTAACTGTCTATAAACACAGACAATATATAATTAATTAATGTTAGCTAGCTCTCAGCTATAAACACAGACAATATATAATTAATGAATGTTAGCTAACTGTCTATAAACACAGACTATAATTAATTAGTAGCTAGCTCTCAGCTATAACACAGACAATATATAATTAATTAATGTTAGCTAGCTACTTAGTCTATAAACACAGACAATATATAATTAATTCGTTAGCTAGCTCTCAGCTATAGACACAGACAATATATAATTAATTAATGTTAGCTAGCTCTCAGCTGAGCACAGGTGTATAATTAATTAATATTAGCTAGCTCTCGCTATAAGCACAGACAATATATAAGGCTGTAAAATTTCCTGGGATAATACAGAGTCCAAATCGCTTAGTATGAGCTCATCTATTAGAGAGTAGTGTTTCTTTGCTTTTCTGTCACGTATGACATATTTTAACATTCGTGGTTTGGATCAGTGGAGACAGCTACTCGATGCAACAATACAGGACCTGCACCACCTCCACCTGCAGGATCCAGACATGAAGATCATCTCCACCCAGAGCTGCAGGTTTGTGAACAGTGTTATGGCCACATTCATTTATATTCATTGTTTCAGTGGCAGTCTTGTACATCTCGCTGTAAGCTGTGTATTATTTTTCATTTCCTCTGTAAACTGTACATCAAATACACTGCTCCCTCTGTTGGTACCAGTCCTTCAGTTTCTCAGTGTGCATACCTTTGAATTACAGTAAAACACTTTAGTTCAGACATGGTGGATCACAGTGAATCACATACATGAGCCAGCTGTGGTCTAAATGGCTAGCTGAGGACCATCATGTGCTTTCAGCGCTCATCAAACTCCTACAGAACAAATGTTTTCCTACACACTGTGTAAAAAAATACACTTTGAACTTAGTTGTGATCATTGTGTGTGTGAACATCATTTCTAAACTCATGACTCTACTCGTCATATCGTCAACAGTTGATGACACCGTTTTAACCACATGTAAATTAACGTTTAACGTACTTTTTATCGACCGCTGTCTTAATACTCAGTCTGTGGTTAACACAGGTCGTCAGCCCGGCGGGGCCACAAACTGATGGTTGAGTATAAACGCTAAGTTATTCGCTAATGCTAGCATGACCTGGTTAAGCTTGGTTAGCAAAGATTGCATCCGCAAATCCCGTAACTGTGAGAGCGGGATCTTGTTTTAATAAAACACAGGCTTAAACAAAAGCGTGCCAAGAGATGAGAGTCTCCTTGGAGTCTATTATGAGTACAACGACCACATGAGACATTTCAGGAGA
This sequence comes from Lates japonicus, assembly GCA_033238685.1. Taxonomy (NCBI): domain Eukaryota; kingdom Metazoa; phylum Chordata; class Actinopteri; family Centropomidae; genus Lates; species Lates japonicus. The sequence goes on from BRZM01000826.1 coordinate 50,171, forward strand.
AATGTTAGCACTGAACTCTGTGCTATCAGTTCACCACATAACGGACGAACACTCTGTCATCTGTAAAAGCTTGACTGACGGCTGTCAATCACACAGTAGCCAAGCCTGGCATACCTGCTTTATCGTCTGTTTTCCTCGTCGGCCGTCATTTTACTAAACCAACATCATGTTGTATTGAAGAGACTCATCTAGTGATTGGACATAAACTCATCAGAACGTTTACTGAGGTATTAAATCAAGAGAAGAATTACATTTTCTCATAGACCTCAATGTAAACCATGTGTTCGCCCCTGCTGGCCACACAATAGATCTCGCTCACTTCCGGTCACATGCCTTGCATCAAATCAAAAACATAAAAATCATAAAAACGAGTCGTTATCCGTTTTTTCATTTTAGTTCTGGAAACAAATATTTTAAAAAACGAGTCATTATTTAGTTTTTTTAGTTTTGGTTTTATTTTGAAAAACAAATGATACACGGATTTGTCTGAACTCCCCTCTCCTCTCCTGCCTTTAATATGTTTGTTGGTAGAAAACATCCTCATGGATCAGTTAAATGAAGGTTAAAGACTAAAGAGCTGCTGCAGTGTTGGATCAGTCAGATCAGAGGGACGAAGGTTTTGTTACCGTGCAGGAGGATCACAAACACCACCAACATCATCTTCCTGGAAGAAACTCCAACAGTCCCTTCAATCAACTTCTTACTGAACTGACTAAAGGCTTCAAGAGCTTTTAGAAAAACTTTACATTTTACCATTCACAGACATGACTTCTCTTCACCTCTTCAGAAACTTTAGTTTTCTCTTTCATTAGTTTCCGGTGACGCAGCCTGTTTTGGCTAGGTAAATAAACAGCTTCACTCATCTTCCATTCGTTTCTGACTCTACATCTGTTAAAGAATTTTGTTAACTGTCTCAGGAGGAGGGACACAACATAAGGCAGAGACAGGACAATGGAGACTATTTTCACCAGTGAATTATTGACCTTTAACCACCTGAACTCTTTATTTCTATATGTGAGACGTGCAGTTTGACACGTCTACTTTAGTTTCTGTTCCCTTCAGAAAGCAGGAAGCTGTTGTGGTCAGGTGGTAACTGCAGATACACACTCTGTGACACAAAGTGTAACCTTCCACTGTCTGTGCAGAGCAGAGTGTTGTTTTATTGCCTACAACAGATTGAGCAACGTGCAGAAGCAGAAAAGAGCAAAGTTCAGACGCTACAACCCCAATGACTTGAAGTGAAGTTATCCTGTGGGCGTGAATAGATAACTGCCCTTTATCAGCCTTTATCAGACCTCATGAATTAGGGATAGACCGATTATCGCCCGGGCTGATTATTGGCGCCGATATTCAGCATTTTGACGCATATCTGCATCGGCCTTTTTTAATCCTCCGGCCGATAAGAGATCAATGTAAAACTGGGTTATTTTGGCTCTGATGCAGCCACACCTCTCTGTCTGCAGTCACTACTCTGTCTCCAGCATTGTCCCGCCCACAGCTCCATCTGATTGGTTAGACAGTGCTCACACACACAGCAGAGAGGAGAAGGTTTGCCGGTGGGCTCCAGTGAATATATGTGGGAAGGTGAGTTAAGGCATGAGCTCTCCCGGCTGTAATAACGTAGTCCTCTACAACTCACAGCTACTAGTGGCATGCTGTGAGTCTAATAGCGATCACATAAACGCCTTGGCAGCTCTGCTCGCTCACAGTCCTCAGACTGGTAGTAAAACAAGGTTGCATTAATATCGACAGGAAGGTCTGGTGATAGTAATAGTAAGAGGTGTGTGTGAGAGAGAAAGTAAATTCAGTTAGTTTTATTGCGAGGAAGCACAATGAGGGATGTTGAGAATAGTGTGTGTGTGTGTGTGTGTGTGTGTGTGTGTGTGTGTGTGTGTGTGTGTGTGTAGGCCACATGAAGCTGCAGAAACTGACATCTAAGCACCGTCTAGGAGAAAACTGTAGGAACGTAATGTTTAACTGGTTATTTTACTTTTCCTGTGTTGACTGAGAGATCCCAAGCAGCAGGAAATGACATTGTTAGATGGTACAATGAATCTGTCTTTGATGGTTTTCTTGTAGAGAGGAGCAGGATATTACTGTTTCAAGACTTAAGACATAATGTAACTGCATCCTTAAAAGCCTACATGAACTGCATGGTGTTCAGGGATGATAATCTCTTATGTATACTATTTTCAATGGAAATACTTCGTTAATCTCATTAGTATGTAGCAGCCTAGTTTTGAATATGAGGTCCTACTATCACATGTTGTTAAAATATAACACATAATAAAATCAGCTTCTGGGCTTCCCAAATGCTGTAATAAATTAAGCATGATGGGTTGAGCATTTGTCAGCATGTGGCCTCTTTTAACTCTCTTATTTTTGTACTTATTGCAGATGAACAGACTTAGTTTAAAAAGTATTAGCAAGCCAACACAGGGAAGGCAGTCTGTAATACATACATTGAAGGTGTCCTTAGAGGGCAACAGGAAAAACCAAAATACTTCAAACCTGTGGTCCATCATAGGATTCATCACCCTGAGTTGTATGAAACAGCACAGAAGAAATGTGATCTGAATCTCATCGGGTTGAGGCAACGCTCATCTCAGCCAACAATGAAGACGTTTCACAGAAACAAAGCGTGGACAAACTCAGATGACAGGTCGAATGGACAAACTAGTCATAGAGATGATAGTCACTGACAATGACGTTCAGTGGTGTCTGATGTGTTGGATTTAAGCGCCTCATATTTTAAACAGAACCCACGATATGCTGAAAGTATTTTACCGAACTGAAAAGCTGCAGAAGTTCACCACAAGGCTGTGGACAAGATCAACCTAGTTCCACCAGAGAATGCTGGATACTCTCTCTATACTGACTGCTGGTCTGGTGTGACAAGTCTCCGTGGGCTGACATGCCATTTCATTGATGCTGAATGGGCGAAAACTGAACTCCCAGACCTCAGCTACCTTTTACACTTACAACTTGTGGTGAATGACGGTCTGTATGAAGTCAAGGCATCACAGATGTCGTTGCAATACTTAAAGTGCACATTTCCATCCATTCTGGCCCAAACAGGCGTTTGCGAGCATTCAGGAGAACTGGCGAGAACTGTATAATCAGGCTGTTCCAACGGTGGAACTCAGCCACATGCTGCAAAGAATGATGGAGCAAGCGTTAAGCTTTACCATCTGCTGTAGTGAACATGGAGGATTTGCAGGTCCACTGCTCACCAGTGGGACCTGCAAATCATTGAAACTCTTCTCCCAATAGAGAGTGACATGGTGAGCACAGCAACTCATCAGCATCCTGCATCATTCCATGCCTGACTGTGCTGAAGATGCTGCTTCAAGATGATGAGGGGCCCTCACAAAGGCATCAGAACACTCAGGCAAGCCATGAGAGAGCCTGGACCAAGTTTCTCAAAAGTAGAGAACACAAAACTGGGTGCTGGCAGAAGGAGCCAGTGTGGAGAGACAGGCTGCTGCATATGGGACACCACAGAATGGCGGAAACACTTACAAAAGGCAGCGGAGAGAACACACATCCTTCTGCAGTCGTGTTGATGGGATTCAGTTCTCATGGCTCCCCACACTGGTGACCTGCTGTTCAGTAGCTGCGTTGAGGATGAGCCCATCTGAATCAAGGAGCCCCAGTGATCGACAGGTGGAAAGGAGACCCACTCCAGTGGTGGAGACAGATGAGGCGCTTCAGCTACTTGCCAGGTAAACAGAAAGTTTCTTTGTGCATATGGCGACCCTGTCGAGTAATTCCCTCTGGGACTCTGTGGGCGGGTTGGTCGTCAGGCATATTCAGCTCACCTGGTCAGCTGCACTATATAAACGTGTAGCCAGTCTTTCTCTCTCTCTCTCCCTCTGGCCTTCCTCTGTTTGGTTTTGGTTTGTACTGTTTGTCTTAATGTTGGTTTCACTTTTCAATTATGTTAAATGTGTTTTTGGAGACTTATGTGGTCTTCCTCCTTTTGTCATGAAGCTGGGCAAAGTGCGTGACCAGTGCACCACCCTCATCCAATTTAGTAGGTGAGTCTCTGCAGTTTATGAGGGGCAAGAGAAGCTGTGTCACTGGAGGCACGCTGAACAACCCGCCTTTTTGCACCTGATCTGGTGCTGCTCAGCCTGGGACTACTAATTGATTTGGGACTCGCATTTCTTTTACCGTTAATTTTATTATAAATAATATCTCAACTAAACTCTATTTTTAACACGAACTGGCCTGAACCAATATGCTAAGTAGAAAACTGAGGCTATTTGTTGTTTAAGTTTTCATTTAACTATAAGACATGCTGCTGAGCCTGGGGCTCCCTGCACTTTCTGTTAGGTTTTAAAACAAAGATGTCTGATGATGTCAATAAACATGCTTAAAGAACTTTAAATGAGTTGAGTGTTGGAGTTTGTATTATTCAAGGAATTTTGGCGTAATATTTTCCTTTTACTGCAAATGAATATCGGCTCCAAATATAGGTTTATCGGCCTCCTTGACTACTAATAATCGGTATCGGCCCTGAAAAAAACATATCAGTCTATCTCTATCATGAATCCTCATCGGCCTACACCTCAGAAAGCTTAATCAAAACCAAGCACCCAAACCATCAGGCCACAGCCTGAAGATGCTCTCCTCCAGCTACAGGACTGCACAACTGCACAGAATGGAACATCTTCGAACACCAGGACCTTGAGACACACACAGAGACGTATCCTCTTCTCCTCAAGTGCTGTGGAGAAAGCGTGACAGTCAACAAACACATCAGGTCTTTCCAAACAGGAAACCCTGGATGACAGAGTGAAATCAGGCCTGATCCAGGCGTAACTCAGCCTTCAGGGGCGAGGACAGCTCACTGTACAGCCTGTGAGTAGCCTGAGGAGAGGCTCCAGGCAGGAAGAAGGCGGAGGGCTATCTGATGGACAACAACCCACGACAGATGTGGAGAACTCCAGACATAACCAACTACAGAGGCTGAGCCCCACATCCTCCAGCAGCAGCAGCAGTAGTACACTGTGAGGCTGGTTACTTCTTTGCCCACTTCCAGTCCACCACACCAGCAAACACTGCCTCCCTCACAACCCAAACAAAACCTGAGCAGTGAACCCCAGGAAAGCTGCTGGACCTGATGACCACCGTGGTTGGGCTCATCTCTGATGGGGATGAGACAGTATACAGGGCTGAGGTAGAGGAACTGTCCCTCTGGTGCTCAGCTAACAACCTGACACTGAATGTCCAGAAAACTAAAGAACTCATCATGGACTTCAGGAAGGACAAGACCACACCCCCCTCCTCATAAATGGAGAACATGTGGAAACTGTGATCACCTTCAGGTTCCTGGGCACCCGCATCTCAGCCGATCTCTGCTGGACCCACAACACCAAGGCCGTAGTGAAGAAGCTTCATTGCCTACGTGTCCTCAGGAAAAACAATCTGGACAAGAAGCTGCTGCTGGCCTTCTACCACTCCTCTGTGGAAGTGTACTAACACACTGTCTGTGTGTTGTACACTCTCCACAGATGAGGCTAGGAAGGCTGTACAGAGGGTCATCAACTACACCCAGAAAATCATCGGCTGCCCTCTACTTTCTGGAGAACATGCCCAGATCCTGCTGCCTCTCCAGGAAAACAGGGCCATCACAGGAGACCCCTCTCACCCGCCTACCTGTTTGACCTGCTGCTCTCTGGACGGTGCTTCAGGTCAATCAAGTCCCAGACCACCAGACTCACCAACAGCTTCTTCCCCTGGACCATTCAGACTGCAAACAAACACTGACCATACCCCCCACCCTCACCTCACCAACACCACACACACACACACACACACACACACACACACAGAGAGCCAAGGACACTATCCATCCACCTCACACCTTAAACTGTCCTAGTCTCAGTTTCTTGCACAATCATGTCTGTGTGTGTGTAAACTGTGTAAAATTAGTGTAATTTTTTGTATTATTTCTATTATTTGAGTACATTTTGTATTTCTTATTGTATATACTTTCTTCTATAGTGCACTTCTATTCTATTCTATTGTTCCTGTTGGTAACAGAAGCTGGAGGAACATGAACAAGCTGCAGGGATTTAATGCTGAAGAACAGACCTGAGGACAGTCTGACTGAACAGTCTTCTACATCCAGACGACGACTTCATACAACAAACACATGCTGCCTTTAATATGTTTGTTGGTAGAAAACATCCTCATGGATCAGTTCCAGAGGATGAAATGAAGGTTAAAGCAGAAAGACTAAAGAGCTGCTGCAGTGTTGGATCAGTCAGATCAGAGGGACGAAGGTTTTCTTACCGTGCAGGAGGATCACAAACACCACCAACATCTTGATCTTCCTGGAAAAAACTCCAACAAAGTCCCCTTCAATCAGCTTCTTACTAGACAGCCAAAACTTCAAAACTCCTTCAGGACTTCAGTTCACAGCCACTGCTCACTGTCCTCCTCCTGATAATCTACTGACGCTCAGAGGAAACTTTAGTTTCTCTTCCAGCTGCAGGGAAGGTTTTTATTGACGACAGGATCAGAGTTCAGGTTTCACAGCTTTACACAAACAACACTGACGGAGGGGAGGGGCGAGCTCTGCTGTGACATCACAGGTGTGAAACGGGAGGAGACGTGACAGAGACGGACGACAGAACAGACTCCAGATCAGCTCAGGTGTTAGAACAGAGGACGTTCACCTGGACACAAAGAGCCTGAGGCAGCTGAGACACACACACATTTCCAGCTCATACTCCACTTCAACTGTTGTCCTACCAATCACTCATGACAATAACATGTACACAACAACACACTCACATCACACTGACACTGTCAACACATCAGTCTGAGATCACGTCTGATTCTAGTCTCATTTCTGGAACAGATGAAACTCCACATTCACTCACATTCAGTCTTTGTGATTGTCAAGTCCAACAGGGTTTTCCCCTGTGGACAGAGTCAGACTGTGTGTCCATGACAACAGGTCTGGATCTAAACTTCATCTGAAGACCAGAGAAAACTCCACAAGGAGAAAGTCAGTGACTGTGACACAGTCTCTGAAATCCCTCTAAGAGCCATTAAAGCCTGGATCTGTTAGAACCAGTGCTTCATGATGCTCCACACACTTTGTGATCATCTGTGTGAACTGACCTTTGACCTCATGTCAGCGTTTCCACTTCAGTCAGCTCTGATCAGCTGCTGTCAAGTGAAACCTGTCAGCTTCAGGTTCAGAGTCTGTTAGACCGCCTCTCTGGGATCAAGTCCAGATCACCTCAGACCACTTCTGAGGAAAGAGGAGAAGCTTCAGTTTCCTCGTTCCTCAGACCTGTTGGTCCAGTTCTTATCAACGTGAGTCAGACCTTTAGTTCTAAAACCTGCTCAGGTTTAAAACCCTTGATCCAGTTGTTGAGCTGAAAACCAGCAGACTCACAGTGACTGTGTGGAGCTGTGAGGCTGCAGTCTCACTGTGTCTCTCTGAGACAAATGTGTCTCAGCTGTTTGATGGACACTTTGCTGTTTTGCTGCATTTTGTCCTGAATGAAGAGAAAAACATCCAAACACTTTCTGATCTGATCAAGAAATGAAGGAAATGAATTCCAGCAGGCCACAGGTGAGTTCAGAGGAAAGAGGAGGAGCTTCAGTTTCCTCCTTCCTCAGACTAAACACCTGATCCAGGTCTTTCATCAGTTTCCAGTGAAGCAGCTGTTTGAATGTAAAGAAACAGGCTGAGCAGCTTCACACTTCTCTTCTCTTCTTCTCTTCTCTTGACTGTTTGTAAAGAAGTTAGGGACAAAGAAGGGAGATTTGTATTAATTAAAGGAAAGCTAGAAAACACAATGGTGACAATGATCAATGTATACGCCCCCCAGAAAGCACTAAGTGTTTTTTCAAAACTCTGTTTGACACTATCGCTATAGAAACTGAAGGTATTTTGATTTGTGGAGGAGATTATAATGTGGTCATGAACCATAACCTGGATACAACAAGCCCAAAGAGAAGCAAGAAGCATCTAACCAAGTTTACTAATACATCAGTGCAGGAAATGGGACTAATCGATGTGTGGAGAGAACTCCACCCACTTGAAAGGGACTATACACACTATTCAGTACCCCATTCTGTCTACTCCAGAAGTGACTACTTTTTAATTAATACAAGTGAAATTCACAGGGTCACAGAATGTAAAATCGGGGTGGCAGATATATCAGATCACAGTGGGATCAGCTTGACAATACACCTGAATAATAGGAAAATAAATACTGTATGGAGGCTAAATGTGAGCATCTTGAACACTCAGGCAAATGTGGAACAGATAAGAGAAGAAATAAAAAGGTATATAGAAGAGAACGATAACGGGGAAGTAAACCCTGCAATTCTGTGGGACGGTATGAAGGCAGTCATTCGGGGGAAACTAATCGCTTTGACAACATCACAAAAAAAGGCTCGACTAGCTATATATAAACACAAAGTAGAAAAACTGCAAGAACTGGAAAAGAAACATAAGAATACAGGAAATCAGTCCGTACTACAACAAATAAAGAAGGTAAGGGAAGAGATAAATGAGATACTCAGGACAGATATAGAAAAGAGGGCAAGATTCGTAAAGCAGACATATTATGAATCAGGCCCAAAAGCAACAAGACTCTTAGCTAGACGACTGCGGAAACAGCAGGCCATTAACACAATTCATAAAATAAGGAACCCTCGAACCAACCAACTATCATACGAACCAGATAAAATAGAAAGAATATTTGAAGAATACTACAAGAAACTCTATTCTAAACCATTGTCAGCTGATGAAAAAACAATAAGAAGTTTTCTTGACACACTTGACCTGCCATCTATTGGAGAGACACAGAATGATATTATTACGTCACAATTCACAGTTAAGGAGCTAGAAACTGCAATTAGTAGGTTAAAGACTAGCAAATCACCAGGTAGCAATGGGTACCTTTCAGAAGGAGCTAACACCTTTGCTTCTGTCCTGTTTTAACTGGACCCTTAACAAGGGTGGGGCCCCCCCCATCGTGGAAGGAAGCGATTATTACCGTTCTACCTAAAGAAGGCAAAGATAAAGAAGACTGCAAAAACTATAGGCCGATTTCACTTTTAAATGTAGACTACAAATTATTTACATCAATTATTTGCAAAAGACTTGAGGCCTTCATACCAGATTTGATTGATGAAGAACAAACTGGTTTTATTAAAGGTCGCCAAGCACATGATAATATCAGAAGAACCCTCCATATACTTGACAACGCCCAAAAAAGTGGTACAAGTACAATTCTGGTTAGTTTAGATGCTGAAAAAGCGTTTGATAGTGTTAGTTGGTTATACTTGTATGAGGTACTAAAGGGATTTGGCTTCAATGAAAAGGTAATCCAGTGTATTAAAACTATGTATCAAGAGCCCACAGCCAAGATCAGAGTAAATGGAAGCCTGTCCAATTCGATTCAGTTGGAGAGGGGGACAAGACAACGTTGCTGTCTGTCTCCCACTCTTTTTGCTTTATATGTCGAGCCTTTAGCACAGGCAATAAGGCAGAGTGGGGAACTGCAGGGTGTCACTGTAGGGGGGGGGACTGAACATATCATTGGCCTTTTCGCGGATGATGTTATTATTTTTCTTGAACAACCAGAAATATGTTTCCCACACCTAATGTCTCTTCTGGAAAAGTATGAATACTATTCAGGGTATAAATTGAATATATCAAAAACACAAATTCTCTCATTAAATTATTCTCCATCCCAACAAATAAGAGATGCATATAATTTGAAATGGAATTCTAAAACAATGAAGTATCTCGGTGTAACTCTGAGTAAAACACTCCCCGACATGTTTGAAAACAATTATAGTGTAATCAAAAAAAACATCCAAAAAGATTTTGAAAGGTGGTCTAACCTCCCATTAGACTTCAGTGCCAGAATACAGACAGTCAAAATGAATGTTTTACCTAAATTGTTATATTTATTTCAAGCTCTTCCAATTAATATCCCCCAAAACAAATCTATTGCCTGGGACAAGATGATTTCTAGATTTATTTGGAATAGTAAAAAACCGAGAATAAAATTTACGATACTTCAACTACCTAAAAGCAAGGGAGGGATGGCTTTACCTAACCTTACAGAATATTTTTATGCAGCACAACTTAGATATCTGGCCTGTTGGTGTAGACCTGACTATGAGTCTAAATGGAAAGAAATGGAAAGGGAAGTACAGGGCTTTCAAACCCAGATATTGGTGGGGGATAAGCATTTGAGAGGTGCTTTGAGACATGCTGTGAACTCAATAGTAGCATTCACACTTGAAATATGGAGCACTGTTGTAAGAAAATACAAACTTAAGAGGGATATATGCAGTCTGGGGTGGTTTGCGTATGATTTAAAGTTCAAGCCAGGGACGTACGACCCAGCATTCAAAGAATGGACACAAAAAGGTGTGACAGCAATGTGTACAGTATCAGAAGGTGGACAATTTCTAAGTTTCCAAGATCTAAAGACAAAGTACAGCCTCGAAAACAAAGACTTTTATAGATACTTGCAGCTAAGAGATTATTTCACAAAAGAAATAAGGACAAATGAAACTATAAATAAGGTGATTGGAGTCATTATCGATTCATACAAACAGAAGGGCTCTCGGCCCATCTCTGCTTTCTATCGAGCGTTGGGTGAGAGCAGGAAGGAATCAACACTCTATATAAAAGCAAAATGGGAAGCAGAACTAAAAATCCAAATACAAGAGGAGGAGTGGTACCACGTGTGTGAGACACAATGTACGTCAACAAATTCATTAATATGGAGGGAGTTCTGCTGGAAAAACCTAACTCGCTACTTTATAACACCAAAGATAAAATCTAGACAACTCGCTATACAAAAAGACTGCTGGAGGTTATGTGGGAGTGTTGAGGCTGACCATGCACACATCTTCTGGAACTGTATAAAAATGAGGACATACTGGCAAAATATTAACTCAGTTGTAGAAAATGTTTTGGGTTATGAAATCCCAAATACTTGTCTAGTGATGTATCTAGGGAATATTGAGAAGGTTGTAATGAAAGAAGACCTGTACTTGACTAAAGTATTACTCGCAGCAAGCAAGAAAGCGGTTCACAAGAAACTGGCTCAATGTGAACACTCCAAACCAGGAGCAGTGGTTGGAAATTGTCCAGGAAATCGTTGTTATGGAAAAATTGACATACCGGTTGAGACTCAAAGAGAACATATTTGAAAGAAACTGGGAAAAATGGAACATTTATATGAGACATGACACCAACTGAACGAATGCTAAATGGAACAGTGGACTAAACAGAAGAATCTCCAGACAGTATGTTAGTGTTACTATTGTTACTTTAACTTGTACCTTGTTTGTGGTACTGTTTTTGTCTATATACATGTGAAAACTCAATAAAAATTTAAGTGATAAAAAAAATATCAAGCTCAGATGTCAGCACTAACAATAACAGAGTCAAAGCTGACTGTAGTTTAACTTCAGTCTCTTCTGCCTCCACTATCTCTGTATGTCTCATCATCTTCAGCATATTAACACTGGAACCTGACGTAACAGAAATCAACCTTCAAAACTCAGGCAATGTTCAACAATGAAACAACAACACAATAACTGCTGTAATGTAACTAAACATGAGGTCTGAAAGTCCATTACTTCACTCACAGTGGTTCTCTTTGTTCTCTTGGTGGTTTGGAGGGAAAAGGGCTGGCAGGCCAAAGGAGGAGGCTGCACACAACTTCCTGGGTGTGGTTAATGGACTGACAGGTGAGTTCAGGGAAGGCTGGGAATCTAGACTTGTGCAGGAATTTCTTGACTTTGACGTCAGATTGTTTTCAGCACTTCCAGCTGTATGCGACAATAATTCCTAATAATATAATGAATGAATCACTGAACACAACCTGGACTTTGATCAGCAGCAGGAAACGGAGAGATGGAACAACCGAGTAAAAAACTGATGTGATTCATTTTCCATTTGAAGTCCAGAGTGTGGAACAACACAAGTGGAGATGTTGTATTTAAAACATGACAGGATGAAATGTCCGGGTCCAGATGGGTTTCCCCTGGAGTTCTGTAAGACATTTTGGCCGGAGATTCACCCAATACTCATACCTGCTGTTAATGACATCTTGAAGGGTACTATTCCACCCTCTTGGAGATATCCACTTAACTGCTCATCATACAGGCCTATTAGTTTACTTAATGTGGATTACAAAACAGTAGCAAAAGTTCTAGCCCACAGACTTGAAAAGGTGCTCCCTACAATCATAAAGCTGGATCAAGCTAGATTTATAAAATCCAGACATGGCACAGATAATGTACGTCGTGCACTCAATGTCATACACTACCTTAATACTCATAAGAACCCTACCATTGGAAAGGGGTCTCAGATATTTAGGTATCTTTCTCACTCAATATGATTTAAAAAACCATATTTCAGGCTAATTATACCCCACTAATTCAAAAAATTAAACACAATTTGAAGAAGTGGTCTACCCTGCCAACTTCATTTTTTGGGAGGGTCAATGTCATAAAAATGAATATCCTTCCTCATTTAAATTTTCTGTTTCAAAATCTCCCGTGTTATTTGACACCAGCATTTTTTAAGTTATTAAACACCTCTATTTCTCATTACATTTGGAATAATAAACATCAAAGAATCAAAGGATTTTCTAAACTCACCAAGGCAAGGGACCTGGGAGGCCTCTCTCTACCAAATCTACAATTCCACTATTGGTCAGCTCAACTCAAAATGATGACTAACTGGTTTATGGAGAGGTCTCAAGCCTGCCATCCTAGAAAGCTTAAATCCCTCCCTTTCATCAATAATATAGATCATATAAATTCACTCAATAGTAATCCAATTATTTATAATACATTACTGGTATGGAGAGATGTCAGAAAACATTTAAATATTCCTCTTTCATTTTCTATACACTCTCCTTTAGCTTTGAACCCAGATCCTCCATTACAATTCAAGAGCATGGGTTTGATGGAGTGGTCATCTAAGGGCCTGTCTGTTTTTGCAGATCTGTTTATCTCTGATTCTCTGAAGTCATTTGAACAGATCAGATCTGACTTTAATATCTCTCACAAAGACTTTTTTAAATAGCTCCAGATTCATCATTTTCTAGATTCTCTCTTAAATAAAAAGGGATTCGCTTGAATCTGGCTGAAATTGAAGATGTTATGTTCTCAGCCAGATCCCTGAAGCCATTATGGGAGCACGATCTGGGTGTGACATTTAGTCC
>BRZM01000826.1:63428-88707 GCA_033238685.1 Lates japonicus
CAGTAGTACCACAGTAGTTTTACAGTGGTTCCTCAGTAGTTCCACAGTGGTTCCACAGTAGTTTTACAGTGGTTCCTCAGTGGTTCTGCAGTAGTTTTACAGTGGTTCCACAGTGGTTCTACAGCAGATCCACAGTAGTTCCGCAGTAGATCCACAGTGAACCAGAACCACATGTCGTCGTCTCTCTCTCAGATTCCGAAGCCCAGTGGAGTGAAGAAGGGCTGGCAGCGAGCGTTCGCTGTGGTGTCTGACTGTAAACTGTTCCTCTACGATGTCCCAGAGGGAAAGTCCACCCAGCCAGGAGTTGTGGCTAGTCTGGTCCTCGACCTCAGGTAACCTCTGAACCTCAGGTCAGGAAGTCTGAGGCAGTCTCAGGTCTTTAGGGCAGATTCAGGAGTCTTTGAGAAGGTATGGGTAGTTTAGGATGCAGGTGGTTTTTGAGAAGGTTGGGGTAGTTTTTCAGGAGGCTTTTCTCCTGTAGTGCTGGAGCTTGTGGATGTTTGATAGCTATAAATTCCTCGTGCTGATGTGGGAAACACATTCTTGTGTGTTTTCTGTTTCAGAGACGAGGAGTTTTCTGTCAGCTCTGTCTTGGCGTCAGATGTGATCCATGCCACCAGGAAGGACATCCCCTGCATCTTCAGGGTAAGAGACTAGGTCTTCACCAACCCTCCTCTGTCTGACCTCTGACCTGCAGCTTGTCCTGATTGTGGTTGTTGTGATCAGGTGACATCGTCGCAGCTGATCTCACAGCTCTCCTCGGTGTCTCTGCTGGTCCTGGCGGAAAGCGAGGTCGAGAAGAGGAAGTGGGTCCGAATCCTGGAGGGTCTGCAGAGTATCCTGACCAAGAACCTGCTCAAGAGTCGACAGGTCCACGTACTGCACGAGGCCTACGACGCTTCGCTTCCCGTCATCAAGACCACGCTGTCGGCCGCAGTGCTTGGTCAGTGTCCATCACCACGACCCTCTCTTTATTCTCATGGTTTTGTTCTGGTTGTTTTAATGAGGTTTAACATCTTCGTAAAATCATCTGTACTGTTGTTGGTCCCACATGGTTCTCAGATTGATCCTTCATGAATCTGAAGGTTCGTAATCCTGTTTCTCTGTCTGCAGATCGAGAGCGGATCGCCCTGGGAACAGAGGATGGACTGTTCGTGGTTGAGGTTACCAGAGACGGTGAGAACCTGGAGTCGATCAGCGTCTTCTTCCAGGCTGAGAAACATCATGTGGTAGATGAGTAACCTCTGTCTCTCCCTGCAGTTATCGTTCGAGCAGTCGACAGTAAGAAGGTTTATCAGATCGATCTGATCCCAAAAGAGAAGATCATCGCTCTGCTCTGTGGTCGGAACCGTCACGTTCACCTCCACCCCTGGGGGGTGCTGGAGGGTGCGGAGCCGGCCTTTGACATTAAGCTGGCAGATACCAAAGGCTGCCAGGCTCTGACCACGGGGCTGCTCCGACCCGGAGGCCCCGCCTGCCTGCTGGCTGCCGTCAAACGACAGGTCAGAACCTGAACAGCTCTGTTCTGTCTCTGTGGTTCTGGTTCTCTTCCATTCTAATGTTCTGCTTCTGTTTATGTTTCCTCCAGGTTCAGTGCTACGAGATCACTCGAGCAAAGCCTCACCACAAGAGGCTGTGGGAGGTGCAGGCTCCAGGTGCGGTGCAGTGGTTGGGTATGGTGAGGGAGCGGCTGTGCGTCGGGTACCCTTCGGGCTTCGCTCTGCTGGCCCTGCAGGGCGAGTCGTCCCCCATCAGCCTGGTGAGCCCCGCTGACCCATCGCTGGCTTTCCTGGCCCAGCAGCCGCTAGACGCCCTGCACGCCCTGGAGGTCGGATCCAGCGAGCTGCTGCTCTGCTTCAGCCAGCTCGGCATCTACGTGGATGGACAGGGCCGCCGGTCCAGAACCCAGGAGCTGATGTGGCCCGCGACGCCACTCGCATGTAGTATGTCACTCCTACTGGTCCATTTTCATCAGGTAGAACAGTTCAGACAGGTGCAGGTAGAACAGGTCAGACAGGTGCAGGTGGTCGTCAGGTGAGTGTCTAATGTTTACAGGTGTACAGGTGTGATACCGGTCCTTTCCTCCCCAGGCTCTAACTCGTCCCACCTGACGGTCTACAGTGAGTATGGAGTTGACGTCTTTGATATTCACACCACAGAGTGGGTTCAGACCATCTCCCTCCGTAAGGTAACCAATCACAGCACAGCACAGCCTGTAATCAGCCAATCACAGTGTAGGACTGGTTGAGGACCTGGTTCTGTCTCTGTCCTCAGATCAGACCTCTGAACGTTGAAGGGACATTAAACCTGCTGAGTTCAGAACCTCCTCGTCTGATTTACTTTAGCAACACCTCATCAGGTAACAACCACACACACCTGAGCCGCAAACACACCTGAAGCACAAACACACAAACAAACCTGGATACCAACACTACACCCTGACATCTCTGAAGCTAACGTGTCTCCACCTGTCTGTCCCACCTGTCTGTCCACAGAGGGCGACCTCACCATCCCAGAGACGTCGGACCACAGCAGGAAGTTGATGGTTCGAACTCGCAGCAAGAGGAAGTTTCTCTTCAAGGTTCCTGAGGAGGAGCGACTTCAGCAGAGGAGGTGACTAAACAACTCGGCAAAATAAACAACAACTCGACAAAAAACAAACAACTCGACAAAATAAATGACCACTCGACAAAATAAACAACAACTTGACAGCTAAAATCTCACAGTGACTCGACAAACACAAACATACACTGATGTGTACGTTAAACTTTTGTGTGTCCTATCACATTTATTGTGTATTGGTCATGTATTGATTGTGTATTGGTCGTGTATTGATAGTGTATTGGTTGTGTATTGGCCATGTATTGATTGTGTATTGGTTGTGTATTGATAGTGTATTGATTGTGTATTGATTGTGTATTGGTTGTGTTGTCAGGGAGATGCTGAGGGATCCTGAGCTCAGGTCGAAGATGATTTCTAACCCGACCAACTTTAACCACGTGGCCCACATGGGACCAGGAGACGGGATGCAGGTCCTCATGGACCTCCCTCTGGTAACTCCTCCTCCTCCTCCTCCTCCTCCTCCTCATGCCGGCATGTTCTCCTCCCTCACCTCCTCCCCCCTCTGACAGCTCTGATCATCACACTGACTCCTCCTCTCTTCTCTCCTCCTCCTCCCCGTCTCACCTCCCTCACCCCCTCCTCCTTCCCAATTGTTCAGGTTGGCGATGTCACCTCCCTCTCCCCCTCCCCGTCTCCCTCCCCCTCCTCCTCCTCCTCCCGTCACACCCTCATCTCTCCCCCCTCCAACTTTGAGCACGTCTATCACATGACGTCGGCGTCGGCCGGCGCCTTCTTGCAGAAAGACGCCTCCTCCTCCTCCTCCTCCCAGCAGAGCCTCCTGCAGCCTTCCTCCTCCTCCTCCTCTCCCTCCACCTCCTCTCTGGGAAGGGTAGGCCAGCTTCTCTCTATCTCCCTCACCCCTGCTCACCCTCCTCCCCCCACACTCCCCCCCCTCCTACCTGGTCTGCAGTGGTCAGCGTGTCGTGGTGTGAAGCTCCTCTTCAGGCTGCGCTCAGGTCAGGTGTGACAGACCAGGTGTTCTCACCTGTGAGGCAGACAGGTGGTCACATGACCAATAAAATATGTGGAACGATGATGTAACAACATGTCCGACTGACCTGACACACCTGAGAGCAGCAAATCTACCTGTGCAGGTGAACTGGTCTGATGAGACAAATGTAAATACTGAGTCAGAGTCAGAGCTCTGAAGGAGAATATGACCACAGGTTAACAAGAACCAGGTGTTGATCAGGTATTGATCAGTTGTTGATCAGTTATTGATCAGTAGTTGATCGGTTGTTGATCAGTTATTGATCAGCAGTTGATCAGCAGTTGATCAGGTATTGATCAGTAATTGATCAGTTATTGATCAGTAGTTGATCGGTTGTTGATCAGTTGTTGATCAGGTATTGATCGTCACTCAGGTCGTGTCAGGTGACGCTGCTCACAGGTAGAACTCAGTCATCGTGACGTGAACGCAGCTGAAAGGAGCAAAGCGGAGAGCTGGATCATTTTCAGTATTGATCAGTCTGCTGATCGTTTTCCAGATTAATCGACCAACTGATCAATCAACCAGGTGTGTCAGAGCGGGAGCCAATAGATGATCAATTCTGTGGTCAGGTTTCTTTCTATTGATCACCTGATCGATTCATCAACTGATCAATACGTTTAGTTCAGAGATGAACTTCTCATGAACAGTTCAACCCGAACTGTTTCAGTCTTATCAATAATTCAGTGATCGATCAGAAACTGTATTGATCCTCATCTTTCTGTTCTGTTTGAGCTTCTTACTCATTCTCTAACCTGTTCCTGTGCTTTTACTCACTGTCTTCATCCTGGATCATCTCAGCAACACTGACTCAGAGAGGGCAGGGCTTTATACAACCACAGGGGGGCGCTGCACACTGTTCAGCCTGTAAATCCTGTGTGTGTGTGTGTGTGTGTGTGTGTGTGTGTGTGTGTGTGTGTGTGCGTGTGCACAGAGTGTGATGCCTTCCTCTCAGGATGACTCTGTCAGAGATAAGCCCCGCCCCCTATCCAGTATCTCCCGCCAACAGAGAAGCAAGACGCACATCACCCGCACGGCTTCAGGTAAACTCACCTGTACATCTACAAGTGGACATACACACCTGAGACCTGTTCTATGAAGAGAGGTAACTGTCTGATCAGAGTAACTTCAGGAGTAACTTGGTGACGTCAGGTGTAACTTCCTGATTAACCTGTATTATGAAAGGTGGATAGGTTTTACCTGAGGTCTGCTGCCATGGTAATTTACACTGCATCTCTAAACTGCTCCGAGCAGTTTATGTTCGTGGTTAACTTGGTGTTACCGGTGTTACTTCTACCTAAGCTCCGCCCCATAGGTGGAACAACCAATCAGCAGAGAGAGGCTGACTCTGCAGGACAGGGGTTCTCTAAAGACCGTCAGACCCCCCCACCCTATCTAGAATGTTTCTATTTCATCCAGGTTCAGTTTCCACTGAGGCTGAAATACTGTTAACATGAAGTTCATACTGAACATAACAGCATTACATTCATACATATACAGCCTGAGTGTTCCAGGCAGAACATCATTAACAGTAACAGCTCATTCTCAGACATGTGACCCACGTGTTGACTGTAATCCAAGTATCTGATAATGATCACATATGTTCCGTGTCCTTACATCTCATATTACAGATGAAGAATCCAGAGAACATGTGACCAGTCTCCCTGTCTTTGTTGGTTTTACATTGTGTCGTTAGAGTCTCTTTAAATTCCTCCAAACCCACAGAATTAACGTGCGCTCTTCATCTGAGAGATACGGTGCACGCCCCTTTAATGAACACGCACTAACTCTGATTAAGTTAACACCGACTCAACTTACCGACATCTGAACCACCGTCGTACCGTTTAACACAGATCGAGGCAGTCAGGGTTTGTCAACCCCGACTTTCCTTGATAACCTGAGTTAAACTAGAGGAGGTTCAACTGCCTTCATAGTACAGACCTCAGGACTCAGACCTCAGAACTCTGAACTCTGAACTCTGAACAGCTCCAGGTCTGTCACATGATCCTGAGAAGAACTCAGAGTTACCTGAGCCAGGTGATAACCAGCGTCATGTGACCACCTGTCCTCAGTGATGTCATCTAGAATCTGTGTTTCTATTGGTTTAGATTTTGGGGGCGGAGCTTCGCCTCGTGACCCAGACCAGGACCTGGACCGAGAGGTAACACACACACACTCACACACACACACACTCTCTCTCTCTCAGGCTCTGAGAGAGAAATAAATAAACGTTAGAACGTTTGTCATCAGGTTTTATTTCAGTCGACAGAAAAACCACAGCTCACAGTGAACCTCTCTCTCTCTCTCTCTCTGCCCCCCCCCCGCCCCCAGCCGGACTCGGACTCGACCAAACACTCGACCCCCTCCAACAGCTCCAACCCCAGCAGCCCCCCCCAGCCCTAACTCCCCCCACCGCAGCCAGCTCACCCTGGATGGCCTGGACTCTGAGGCCTGATGCCCCGCCCCCTGCACACCTGGTGGGGGGAGGGGGGGCTGGACAAGCCAATCAGGCTGCTGACTGACAGTTTGGGTTTTACTTTGCTGATTTTATTGTGGCAGGGTGTGTCTGAGCTTCCTGCTGCTTTTATTCTGTTGGATTTTACCTGCTTGGAAGCCACGCCCCTCTGGTTTTAACCCTGCCCCTGCTGATGGCTGCTGTGTGTTTGACCTTTGACCTTTATTCTGATTGGTTCTGTGGGACCAATCAGCTCCTCTTCTTCTTTATTAAAGAACTTCCTGTTGAGCTTCAGCTGGCGTTAGCCGCCGAGCTAACAGTGGCTAACTGACAGACGGGAGGTCTCACTCTGATGGAAAAACACTGAATTAATTTTAAAGTTTTGTTAAAGTTGCACATCATCTTCATCGTTGTTGTTGTAGAGAAAAATAATCTTTGATTTTGTGTCGGTGATGATCTTTCCTGTCGCGCCTTTCTCCTCCCCCCCCGACCCCGCCCCCTGACTTCAGAGCTCAGGTGGAGTCAGGTGAGGGGGGGGTCATACCTGAACACTACTGCTCTGTTTCTTCCAGAATCACAGTTAAAGATCTTTGTAACTAAAACCTGTTAACGACCGAAACACAATAAAAGAAACCTGAAGAGAACCTGTCTCTGTGTCTGAGTCTGAGGACGGAACACCTGGAACCAGCACCTGCACAGGTCACCCAGCACCTGTAGTACAACAGTACGAAGGTTCTGGGTCTGAACCCTGGTTCTGGTCTGCAGGTGTGACGGTTGTTGTGGTCTAAACCTGCTCTGGATGAAAAGCCTTGAGATGACTTTTGTTGTGATTTGATGCTGTACCTGTCCAGGTGAACCCCTCCCCTCCCCCTGAAGGATCAGCTGGTGTAGATCATGGACCCCCCCTCCTCTCTCCTCCTCCTCCTCCTCCCCCTCCCCCTCCAAAACAATGTTTACATCAAAACTGTTTTTTATTCTAATGTTTTATGTTTTTTGCAGATTTATGTTGATTTCAACTCAGTGTACTCTCCTCTATCCTCTCTTCTCCTCCTCCCTCTTCTCTCTTCTCTCTCCTCCTCTCTTTGCCTTCTCCTCCCTCTCCTCTCTCCTCCTCTCCTCCTCTCTCCTCCTCTCCTCTCCTCCCTCTCTCCTCCTCCTCCTCTCTTCCTTCTCACTCCTCCTCTTCCTCTCCTCTCCTCCTCCTCCTCTCTTTCCTTCCTCCTCTCTCCTCCTCCTCTCCTCCTCCTCCTCCTTTCCTTCCTCTCTCCTCCTCCTCCTCCTCCTCCCTCCTCCTCCTCTCTCTCCTCCTCCTCCCTCTTTCCTTCTCTCCCTCTCCTCTCCTCCTCTCTCTTCTCCTCTCCTCCTCCTCCTCCTTTCCTTCTCTTCCTCTCTCCTCTCTCCTCCTCTCTCCTCCTCCTCCCCTCCAGACTCCATCTTGTTTTTGTCAGGCTCCTCGTTAATCATTCATTAATCCCTCAGCTGTGTCTGACAGGTCACTGAATAATTAATGAGGGGGCGGGGCCTGTTTACACACAGATTCAACCAATCACCGTGTCTGGATCAGAGCAGAGAGACAGCACAGCCAATCAGAGAGCAGATCAGGAATCAAGTCAGTAACATGTTTCTGAGGTTTTCAGCCGAGTCTTCAGGTCACACCTGAGACAGGTGACTTTCATCACACCGACCAATCACATCACCCACAGCTGAACAACACAAACCAGTGACATCAGAGATGATGAAGATGAAGATGATGATGAAGATGAAGATGAAGATGATGATGATGAAGATGAAGATGAAGATGATGATGATGATGAAGATGAAGATGATGATGAAGATGATGATGATGATGATGATGAAGATGATGATGATGAAGATGATGAACAGCTGTAGTTGAATCTGATTCACAGTAAAACAGAAGTTTCCAGAGGAAAGTTTCACTTCTTCATATTTGTCATCAAACTTTCCCTGATGTCTTCAGGACCTGTGACCTCTGACCTCTGACCTCAGGTTCTCGTCAGCTCAGACAGAAAATCAACGTCACTGATGTTTGAACGTTTGTTTTTTCTTGCAGGAAACTTGGACTCAGCTCTGACACGACTTCCTGTTACACACTCACACACACATACTCAGTTCCTCTTCAGCTCGTTTAAAGTTTAACATCTGTTCTCTGAGTTTAATCACCTGATCAATAATAATCAATAATCAGTTCACTGATCTGAACATGTTTAATCTGTGGAACAACAAACGTCTCACAGATTAAACTCGTCCAACCTGAACCACAGACTTTTATTTTGAAATGACTTTCAGATGTTCTGTCACCTCTGGTTAAACCACCTGCTGTTACCATGGAAACCACAGGTTCGTTGATTTGGCAGCAACATGAGAGCGAAGTGACAGGAAACAGCTCAGCAGAGAAATCAGTGCAGACAGGAAGTCCTCTCCACCACGACAGGAAACAGAGAGACACCTGAACTTTACTGCTGTTTCTAATGACAACGACCTGATTCTACTGACACTGGAATCTACTGCTCTTTACTGTGAACTCTACTGTCCCTGTTTCCCTCTGAGCTTAACATGCAGCATCGGTTACCACGGTGATCTGGACGTGTCCCTGAGCAGCTGTGGATGAACGACACCGAGCGTCTCCTGAGATCTGAGAATCTTTTTAATAAAAACAGTGGAAACAGTTTTCATCAACGACAAAGATTTACATGTTTTTACAGTCCTGGTCTCCAGGTTTTTACAGGTCCTGGTCCTAGTCTCCAGGTTTTTACAGTCCTGGTCTCCAGGTTTTTACAGTCCTGGTCCTGGTCTCCAGGTTTTTACAGTCCTGGTCTCCAGGTTTTTACAGTCCTGGTCCTGGTCTCCAGGTTTTTACAGTCCTGGTCTCCAGGTTTCCAGGTCCTGGTCCTGGTCTCCAGGTTTTACAGTCCTGGTCTCCCAGGTTTTTTTACAGTCTGGTCCTGGTCTCCAGGTTTACAGTCCCTGTCTCCCAGGTTTTTACAGTCCTGGTCCTGTTCTCCAGGTTTTACAGGTCCTGGTCCTGGTTTTCAGGTTTTGGGTCCTGGTCTCAGGTGTTTGGGTCCTGGTCCTGGTCTCCAGGTTTTACAGTCCTGGTTTCAGGTATTTACAGGTCCTAGTCTCTAGTGGATGGAGCCTGTAGATCTGAAGTGACTCCATGTTTCATCAACACCACCTTCAGGACAAACCATCTTTAAATCTGCAACTGTTCCGACTGTAAAATAGTCAGAGTCCAACAGGGGTCCCAAAGGGTCCATTAAAGTCCATCCAGAGTCTGGGGGGACTGGGGACTCCTGTCAGGTCCCTAATTGGTTTCTCTCCTCAGACTCCTAGGACTCGGCTGCATTCCAGCTCTGAGTTCTTGGTGGGCTGGATCTTGTTCTGGCTGCTGTCAGACGTGGGTCCTGGCTGCCTTTCGGCTGCAGATCAGCGCAGGAGCCTCGGCTCAGCTCTTCTATGATGTGTTGCTGGACAGGGCGTAAAGGATGGGGTTGGCCAGCACTTGTTGGACAGGCCAAGGGGAGATGGTGTGAGGGCGTGTACACGTTCTTCTCGAACAGACGGGCGCCATCACAGAAGTGGAACATGAGGCCCTGACCAGCAGGGGATCGGGTGAGTGCGGTGAAACAGACCAGAACAGGACCACCACGGCCACGCCAGCCAGCGGACACGGATCCTTCTGCTCGCGCGGCCCGTGCTGCGCTGCACGATGGCCCCGGATGCCGGGTTTGTCGCCGCCAGCAGCAGCGGGATCAGGAAACCCGACCGCAGGCGGCGTGGTTAGGCTCGTCACCATGAGGCTGCTCTGGCTAGAAACTCGAAGCAGCTGGTTGCCCTCGGCGCCTCCCTCATGGTAAAGACGGGGATGTGACCCGAGGCGACCACCAGAGACGATAGCGAGGCGATGAGATGGCGACAGCGCTGCGCCCATGACCCGGGATTCACGCATGGGCCACAGCCGTGGCGGTGCATGGGAGATGCAGCGACAGGGGCTGATGTACACATGTTGTTGAAGAGATGTAGCCTGTTAACACAGGCGGCGAGCTCCATGGCCACAGGTGACCAAGGCTGGCGTGGTGGCCCACAGAGCTGACGTGAAAGGTAGGTGAGGTCGCACACAGACAGGCTCCCACAGGTAAATGCCTATGCGTTCTTCCTGCGCACCTGCAGCCAGGTGAGGAGGTAGACAGTCAGCAAAGGTTGTGACACCCAGGCAACCAGCACTGTGCTGTACAGCAGCACCAGCGGCTTGGTGACCGATAAATCGTATGGTGGCATGCGCCACTGAACTCCACGTTGGTCGCCAGGTCACCGGGCGTCAGCAGCTGACAGCTCGTGCACATGATATCAGCGACCAATCAGGTTCAAGGTCAAGTGTCTGCAGGAGACAGGAGCGACCAATCAGGTTTGAGTGCAGGACAGAAACAAAGGTCACAGAAACAGCAGCGTCGCTGACAACAGACTGTTGACTGGTCTCTGCAGGGCGTTGAAAGACAGATGTCCTGTGTCTTCATCAGCGTCTTCTCGTGTCAGAGGTTCTGTTCCTACGTTCTCGTCTCTCTTTTCTCTACATTTTACTTCCTGTTTCTAATTTACTGACTCACATTCTCCACATTCTAAAGGAAAAATTGTTTTCACGATGTGAAGTTCCGGCTGCTGATGAAGGTCATGAAAAGCTCCGGGAACTGCCGTGGACCATCAGGTGAGTTTAACAAATGTTAAAATATGTGACAGATTTTTGTGATTATCAGACGACGATCAATGGATGAAGTTGTTAAACTTCCTGTGAAAGCTGATAAAATAAGAATACTTGACATGAATCAGAATCGAACGTATTGAGTTCAAGAGTCTGTTGATTTTATTAGAGGAAAAAGCAGAAGCTGCTGACTCATTTCACAGCGTCATCACTGCCTGTGTGACAGGAAAACCCCGCCACAATAACAGCTCTTTTGTCAGTGGGTTCTCACAGTTGCAATAAACTGACTTCAAACCACATCTCTCAGGTTCAGTCAGGTTTATTCTGGTTTCAAACAAACTGAATGATTCATTATTAAACTGAGAGTCAGAGTTCTGGAGATACAAGGTTTTCAATAAACTACAGTAGAAACAAAGCTGTTGAAGCCTTCAATAAAACCAGGAGCAGATGTATGAGTCAGAATCAGATCAATCATCAATGTCAATCACATCAACAGTTTAATAATAAGTAATTTAAATTACGCAATCAATACTTTAACTTGTAACAGAGTATTTATACTCTGTGGTATAATACTTTTCCTTCTGGATTTCAAACTGTTTTAATTTAATACTTTCAAATAAAGTATCACCTGTCAATCAAATGGTGAGAACAGCACCGTCAATCACATCCTCTGGCTGTCAGGGTGGGCAGAGCAGAGCTTTAATTATTGATTATTGACCTCGTTGACTGTGATGGCTTTAAGAAAATCAAAGAATGAGCAGATGAAGTTTAATTTTATTGATCACTGATCAGTTCACATGAAGTCAACCCAATTAACCAATCAGTCAATGTGGATTCCCTGAATTTGCTGCTCAGATGATGAAAATCACTCACGGTAATCCATACACTGTAGTAAATAAAGTAGCAGGGTACTACTATATGAACATAGTACCACAGTATATATATTAGTGCTACGGTATATGTGGTACCACAGTATATATTAGTTACAGTATATATTAGTACTACAGTATGTGTGTGGTACCACAGCAGTATATTAGTGCTTACAATATATATTAGTACTGGTATGTATTAGTACCACAGTATATATTAATTACAGTATATATTAGTACTACAGTATATTATTTTCTAGTATATATTATTTTGATCATATATTAGTACTACAGTATGTATTAGTACCACAGTATATATTAGTGCTACAGTATATATTAGTGCCACAGTATATATTAGTACCACAGTATGTATTAGTACTACGAGCTAAAGACTGAACCTGCAATATTTACCCTCTAATACAGTAGTACTACAGTAATACTACAGTAATATTAAACTACTACCACAGTAATGTAACGGTCGGTTCTGATTTAAAGGTAAAAACTCACCCTGGTCTCGCGCTCCATCAGTCTGTGTCCTCGTGCTGTCTGGTTGTCCGCCGCGAGCTGCTCTGCGGGTTCGTCACGTGACAACACAAAAACACGTCTGAGAGCATCATTTATTCATTCTCCATCTTTAATTCATCACGTCATCATCATTTATTCAGCGGCTTCCCGCGGTAAAACAGAAGCAGTTTACAGACGAAGGAACGTCCGCCATCTTGTGTCGATCAGCTGTTACTGCAGAGACTCCTCTTACACCCCTCCCCCCACCCCCCCTCACACTCACACACACACACTCACACACACGCTCCCCTTTCATTAGAAACTTCAGTAAAATCAGATCAGTTCACATTTTAAAATATTTTTATTCATCACATTTAAACAAACTTCCTCTTGGAATGTTGAAGTGATGACTCATCGATGAGTCATTGAGAGTTATCATTGAGGGGTCAGCAGAAACATAAGCTCCACCCACCCCGTGTTCTGAGGGGGAGGAGTCAAACCAGGCCTCTTCTTTTCGACCAATGAGACTGAAGCAGATGCGAGCTGACTGGACGTTCCTGTTGTCACAGTGACAGACGACCTTCACTCCTCTCCGCACAGGAAACTGTCACTGTTGTTTCAAAATAAAAGTCTTTCAGCAAAACTTTTTTTAGGATCATTTCAGTTCTTCCACCGGATTTGCTGAAAGAGAAGAAGAAACAGTCAGGTCACATGACGATGATGATGGTGATAACGATGATGAAGATGACCCCCCCCCCCCACCGGGTTGTCAAGCAGCTCGTTGATCTTCCTCTCCTCCACCGACCCTCGCTCCACCTTCCCTCGGTATCCTAGCAACTGCTGCCGGTCCTTCAGGTCCCGGTACGTCTGATTGGCCCAGAGACACACAGTCATCGTGATATCACAGGGTTAACTTAAGCCACAACCTCTAAACTGATCATCCAATCAGAGAGCAGATAAAGGTAAACGTGTCTCACGTTGATGATGATGTCGTGACATTTATGTTTCTGAGCCAGACTGATCCTGAGCTCGGCGTCGTCCACCAGCCCCACGTACTCCTGCAGCACCTGTCAATCACACCACACACCTGTTAGCCCACGCCCTATCAGCTGCCACCTCCCAGTCCAGCTCCGCCCGCCTCACCTGCGTGGGGGCGGAGTTTTTCTGGAGGATATCGACGACTCGATGGAAGCCAAGGGGTGACTTCTTCCTGGTGAAGCCGAGCCAGTTCCTGCTGGTGAACAGAGCGTCAACGTCCACCCACGCCTTCAGCTTCGCCCTCGCCGCCAACGCTGTCACAAAGAACTGCTTCTCTGAAATCTGAGGTCACAGGTCAGAAGTCAGAGGTCAACTGCCCAGGTCAGAGACTGAGGCTGTGATCAATGTGCTGACAGGAGACCTCACCCTGAAGGTCTGACGAACGTTCAAAGGACTGCTGTAGGTTCCCTGTAAACACAACAACATCAACAACATCATCAACATCAACAACATCAACAACAACATCAGCAACATCAACAACAACATCATCATCAACATCAACAACAACAACAGCAACATCAACAACAACAACAACAACATCAACATCAACATCAACAACATCAACCAATCAGTGGGTGAGTGCCAGAGGTCAGAGGTCAGATTGAGCTGATGAGAAATCAGCAGTTACTCAGATAACTACTGGTTACAACCAGGGTCTGCAGAAGATCATCTCTGTACCTTGAAGCAGGTACAGCAGCAGCGAACACACCTGTCACACCTGTCAGTCCTGTCAGCTGAGACCAGTTCACACAGACTCACCAACACTGGACGACAGAAGACTGGAAAACGTCACCTGGTCTGATGATTTCTGCTCAGATCATCTCAAACTGTTTCTTCAACATGACGATGAGTTCGCTGTAGAGTCGACGACCTGCAGCAGCTGAGTGAATCTTTGTGTGTATATAATGTATACACAGAGTGTGTGTACACAGTGTGTATATATAGTGATGCTGACCTCGGACTCGGTGTAGTGGTAGAAGCAGCAGTAGTACAGGGTTGTGATCAGCGGCATGTTGAGGATCGAAGCTCTTCTGGGAAACTTCTGGAAAATTTCCACCTTCCCTCCACGCTCGGCCTGACGGTCTGTCGCCTAGCAACAAACCGGAGGAGAAACTGGAGTTAAACTGGGTTTGAACTGAGGTAACCACCAGTTTAAACTGGTTTAACTGGTTTAAACCGGTTTCTGACCTCGATGATGATCTGTCTCTCCAGCAGGGTGTAGTGGTCCTGAACATGAGCCGAGTCCTCTGGAGAAAATGGAAGACTGAAGACAAACAGTAAACAACAACAGTAAACAACAACAGCCATAAATCACTGATGATGATGATGTCATCTCCTGTGCTCTGCAGGTGTCACTCACCTGAGGCAGCTCTTCAGGAAGTCCCGTCTCTTGTTTTCATCTGCGATGCTCAGGTGTTCTTTATACTGCAGCAGCTGTTGCCATGGAAACAGGAAGGAAATGACATCAGAGTCCCGTCAGTGATGACGACATGCTGCAGGTGTGTTAGCAGTGTGAGTTACGTACCGCAACGTCCTCCGTCCTGCCCAGAGCTCTGAGGACCAACAGAGGAAAACACAGTCAACACAAGGATTAGACCTGTGACAGGTGTGAACAGGTGTGACAGGTATGGACAGGTGTGAACAGGTGTGACAGGTGTGAACAGGTGTGACAGGTATGAACAGGTGTGACAGGTGTGAACAGGCGTGAACAGGTGTGACAGGTGTGAACAGGTGTGAACAAGTGTGACAGGTGTGAACAAGTGTGACAGATGTGAACAGGTGTGAACAAGTGTGACCGGTATGGACAGGTGTGACAGGTATGGACAGGTGTGAACAGGTGTGACAGGTGACCACCTGAGCAGCTCCAGCAGCAGCCTCTGGTCTCTAGTTTCAGTCAGGTAGTGGATGAAGTGTCTCAGAGCCGTCTGTCTGGACTCCAGCTCCCGAAACAAAACCTCTGAACACACGAACAGAGTCAGACCTCCACAGACAGAACCAGGATCAGGACCAGCAGATCTGAGAGCAGCAGACTCACCTTTACTGAGCGTCCTCTTCAAATAAATCAACACCTGGAAAACGAGCAGCCGTTTAAATCAAGTTGTTAATAAAGTTTACAGATTTGAATTGTTGTGAATGTGATTGTAAATAAGTTACAGCAGTGATGACGTTTCCATCGTGAGCGCTGACGGAGAAATCCAGCAGCAAGAGTTTGTCCTGCAGAGACCGGAACTTCTCCAGAGACACAGCCTGAGGTACAGTTGCAGTACAAATACACAGTAATACTACAGAGTACAAATACACAGCAATACTACACAATAATACTACAGAGTACAAATACACAGTAATACTACACAGTACTGCACAGTACTACTACAGAGTACTGCACAGTAATACTACAGAGTACAAATACACAGTAATACTACAAAGTACTGACCCTCTGCAGGTGTTCTTACCTTTCCTTGCTGCATCCTGTGAACTGTCTCCTCAGGCGACCAATCACTGACATAGTCCTGACGTCACATGATGATGACATCATCAATTTTACAGCAGAAACAGAAAACATACAGTCAGACTGTAATCAGATTACCTATCAGACTGTAATCAGATTACCTTGTATTCAGATTTGGGTTTTCGGAGCTCAGGAGCGTAGAGTCTGACAGACGAGTCACTAAGAGCTGAAACACAAACACAGAATCAGTCTGTCATTCATTCGTTCATTCCCTCACTCTCATTCATTTATTCATTCATTCATTCCCTCACTCTCTCATTCATTCATTCATTCACTCTCTCATTCATTCACTCACTCTCTCATTCATTCACTCACTCTTTCATTCATTCCCCCTATCATTCATTCATTCACTCACTCTCATTCATTCATTCACTCAGACTCACAGTCAGTGAACTGGAAGCTTCCTGTTTTAGTTTTTCCTGCAGAGACAGATGAAATCTTCAGTGTGTGAACACATGAACTCACTGATTATCAGTGACATCATTAATGTTTTGGTCATGTGACTTGATCACCGTCTCACCTTTGAACAAGGAGCTCAGGGAGTAACCTGAGTGACTCCTGCTGATGGTTGGAGTGTCGGCGTTGATCTTGGGGAAGGCGGGCTCTCTGTCCGTCCTCTGATTGGACGCCGCCGTCTCTCTGACCGACCAGGAGATACCTGGGGACACAGGAGAGTGATGATTGCCTGCAGCCAATCACAGCCCGGCATTCTGTCCAGGTGTTCACCATGACAACTTACTCCCGACAGGTTCTCCGCTCCAGCTGACCTTCTCTACGTCGTCTTCATCGTCATCTTCCTCCACCAGTCGACGGATGCTGTTCACCGCCTGCTTCGACTCCTTCAACTGACAACATCAACACCTGAACGTCACACAGGTGTTACTGACGCACCTGCTCACACCTCATCATACCTGCTCACACCTGCTGACATTCAAAACTTGTTTTACTGCAGACACCCCACCCCCACCTGATCTCTGAGGATCACCTGGCACCTGAGCTGAGACCAGGATCAGACCTGGTTGGTCTGGATCCAGGTATGTTCAGGTGTGTGCAGGACCAGGTCTTACCCTGCTGAACTCATCGTCTTCATCATCAAATGTGAACGCTTTAAACTTGGAGCTGTTCCAGTAGTCTTCCTCATCAGGTTTACTCTTCATCATCTGAACACACACAAACTTTATTTAAACTGACAGTTCAGACAAACTTTATTTAAACTGACAGCTCGCTGAAGCAGCTGTTAGCTTTCATGTTAGCTTCTACTGCTAACACAGATTATTAAGACTAATGTCACGTTAATAACGCTCTGTCTGATGTCCAGGTGTGTGTGTTTCAGTGTGTATTTCAGTGTATATTTTCTGTATTCCCGACAGCAGCAGGAGGCTAGTTAGCATGCTAGCGGCTAACAGAAACGTGCGGATTCACGGTTTGTTTCAGTCTGACAAACGGCGGGAATAGTGACGTCAGCGCGCGGATATTTAACCTTTAAACTGAAGTGACGCCGATCAAAAACCTCCGCGTGTTAAACTGATAATCAATCAGAATTGATCAGCTGTGTTTACCTTCAGCTGCAGCGGCTCCTCCTCCTCCTCCTCTTCTTCTTCTTCTTCTTCTGACAGAAGTTGCACGACTTCCGGCTGCGCGATGGCTGCTGGGAGTTGTAGTGAAATGGCGCTGTGGACTGAAAACAGCTGATCTGACGTGAGTTCTGTTTTGAGGTACTTGTACTCGGAGGATGAGAGCAGCTCCATGTTATTGTACTTTACTTGTACTGCAGTATTTTCCTCTGACACCCGGTAAAAGTACTTCTACCTCCACCTGCTGAACTTCAATCAACCCTAACCCTAATAAATTAACAGATCAATAAAATGATCAGTAAATTATTAATTAATGATTAAATATTTAATATATTGATCAGAGAATGGACTGAATTCCTGGACCTATGACTCATCGTCAGACCTGATCAGATCTGATCAGACTTTATTGATTATCAGGAAAAGCAGAGGAGTTATCATCAAACTGCTCCATGTGTGGAGTTTTATTTTGAAAGTCATCAGAGGAAGTAGTTCCTGTCTGGTGGTTTATGTTTCAGATGCTGTCGAACAGCTGATCAGACTCAACTTCAGTCTGTCAGGACACTGCAGTACTACAGGATCCACGCTGTGTACTGTTTACTCTGAGGTATAGGTTATTACAGCCTGTCAGTCACTATTGATCAGTGATCAGTGATTATTTATCAGTTATGGCCAAATGGGGTGAAGGAGATCCTCGATGGATTGTTGAGGAGCGAGCCGATGCCACCAACGTCAACAACTGGCACTGGTCTGTGGTTTATCTCTGTTGTCCTACCAGTATCATAGTAGTATTAGTATTAGTAGTATTAGTATGAGTATTAGCTGTATTGTTCTGACCCGTGGTGAATCCAGAGACTTTCAGACTCTGTTAAACCTGGTCCCAGATCAGTCCCGTAGAAACCAGACCGTGTTTCTGTTTCCACTTCTCTGTGATTTAAACGCTTTATTTGGAAATTCACAGCCTCAGATCTTCTTTATAAAATGTTGCTTTCACAGGAAAATGTTTGTCACAGGTGAGTCACAGGACGAGCAGGTGTCTGACACACCTGACACACCTGAATCAAACAGAGCTGTCTGTTTGATTCTTCCTGATTCATCAGAGACAGAAGAAGAGTCGAGAATAATCTGAAGAGTGTGTGTGTGTGTGTGTGTGGGGGCTATTTTAGGACTGCACAGTGTGTGTGGTACATGACCCCCTCAACACACACACACACACACACACACACACACACACAGCTACAGCACACACAGATATTTTTAAAGGTCTGTTGAATGACAGGTGGTGTGAGCGTCAGAGAGGGGCGGGGCAGAGCTGTCCCAAAAACCAGGTGGTCTGTGCAGCAGTGGTGGTGATGACGGAGCAGAGGTCAGTGACATAGGGAGGTCCTGCATGTAGCAATGTCAGCGATCGACGTTACTCTTTGATTAGGAAAATAATCAGCAGGTTAAATGCTCAGTGAATCACTGACCTGAGACCAGTGTTTGTTGGTTTGTTACTCTCTGTTGCTTGATGCAATTTGTGGACGCCAGGTGAATGCTGAGGTGTAAAGGACTCTGGCTGTCCGAAACTTTGTGACAGGTGTCTTCATGTAACTGCAGTAAACTCCAGCAGAAATACTCAGTTATTTGCAGTGTACTGGAGTACATGTACTCTGTTACTTTTCCTGCTGGACGTGGTCCTCTGTAATGTGGCCAGACGAGCGCAACGTGTCGTGGCTCGGCCCGCCAGCTGCTGCTGCTGGGGCTGCGGCAGGACCGAGGGGCGGTCAGCTGACCGACGCCAACAAACTGGACGGTAGCTTCGATCAACAACCCAAAGGAAAAACTCATCTTCTTTCACGAGTGGCAGCTGAGAGCCAGCTGGCTGGGTCAGTGATGTCACCAATGATGTCACATTGTGGTGTTAATCTTCGTGGTGCGTTGACTGTTCCTGTCTGCAGGTACGTCCGCGCGGAGTGAAGTACCGAGAACCATCGAGGTGTCGTAACCCGTCGGACGAGAACGACCTGGACGACTCTGACGTGAGTCAACGTTGTCTTCAAGTGTATTGATTGATCGACTTCACGTATTGACGACGAGCTGATAACCGGGGTGTTCCTTGCAGATCTCGGGTGTCTCTAAAGACCAGCCTGACACGCCACCCTCGACCTCATGAGGAGGACCGGGTTCCCGAGGTCCGGAGGATTCTGGGCGAGTACGCTCACCAGCTCAAATCAGGTCTGTTACCTACTACACATCAGGACTAACCGATCACAGATGAGTATGGACGATGATGTAGTAACTTTCTGACCCCTGACCTCACAGAGTTCAGTCAGATGATCCTTCCCACCGCCAATGGACCGAAACTGCCTGCACCTGGAGAGCCCAGCAAGAAGAACCAGATCACATTCAGTAAAACCTGTGTGGAAAGTTCAGTTCAGCTAAAACCATCCATCAGGTGGACTTGATCCGCTCTCAACTCCTGCGGTTAACGCTTGACTGAACGTGACCTTGACCTCCCACAGATCAGCTCCACTCCCAGGTGTTCCTCCAGCTCGCCCCCTGTCCGACAGGTGTTCAGATCCCGACCTGCAGCTTCAACCTGACGGAAACCTTCCAGACATCAGCCGATGAGCTCTACTGGACCCCGCCAACCGTGAGGTACGAAACCAGTGACTACCTAAAACCACATCAAACCAGGACCACAGACCAGGATGAATTAAACTATATCAAACCAGGACTGACCAGGATGAACTAAACCACATCGTCAAACAAGGACTGGACCAGGATTAAAACCCAGAACTAAAATTAGGACTAAACTAGATAAGCCAGGAAAAAGAAGACCAAACCAGGCTAAATCTAAGCCTACTGCATGGACCAGGGGATATTAGTCCCAGTCCTGTAGAAGCACAGTTACAGGTACTGAAAGTACTCTGTTTGAGAGATTATGCACCTGGCTGTGGTAGTAGTTTCGCAGTTCTGTGGTAGTGATGTACTGTAGCAGTGTGGCACAGTGGTAGGCAGTGTAGCATCATAGTACTAAATGTAGTAATTTGCACCTGTGCAGCTCAGAGGTGTCTGGCTACCGCGCGTGTGGTGAATGCCGCGGAGGCAGGTCTAGGATGCTGATGGAGTGTCAGCGGAGAGTCTGGCCAGCTGGAGAGGTCACGGCTGCTGAGCCAACTCAGCGTGCCCAGCCACATCACCTCATGGTAACCAGACTGCCGCTCGCCCGCCTCCACCAGGCACCGAATTTAGGATTGAGATGAGGTATGTTCAGGACGGCCCAGCGGGTGGAAAAGGCCTTCCTTGCTAGGGATGTGGTGATGCATTCAAGCCAGGGTTTGCTTACAGAGCTACTCTGTTGTTACGGCTCAGGGACACTGACATCTGAGGTTCATTTTGTCTCCCTGACAGAGCACTATGCCACCGCCAGTCTGGGAGCTGGAGGACCGAGGAGACGAGACCGGCTCAGGATGGAGTGTCGAGGAGTCCCTCAGGGGGAGGAGGACTTCACTGAGAGAGGGCTGGAACCGTTTTATCTCCAGGCCATAAAACAAACGCTTGGGTACCGAGTCTCTTGAGATACTGACCCTGGGTCTGGTCTGACAGGCAGTCTGAGGTTCTGAGATATTGGACCCTGTCCGTCAGGTTGCGGGCAGTCCTGAGAGGATGGTGACTGGTCGACAGAGATGAACTGGAGGATAAACGCCACTAAAGGAACGCTTACTAAGGCTTCAGGGACAAGGAGTTCCCTCAGGGCGGGCGCCTGGGGTCTTCTGATCCTCACACTGAACCTCAGTCCTACATTTAATAAACACTGTTGTTCTCGTCAGATCTGTTTCACAGGTAAGGTCCAGGTGTTGCTAGCCTAGCTTAGCACACAAAGACTGTAAACAGGGTAAACTGCTCTTTTAAAATCTGATGTTTTCTTGACTGACTCACTGTGAATAAACAACTGGTGAACAGACAAACGCCTTGTTTGGTTTCTGACCTGTTTAAACCGACGATTAGACCCACCGACACTTGTCCGGCCGAGAAAGCCAAGGAACCACCCCCCAACCCCTAAGCTTCGGACACATGATCTAATCGTCAGTCACTGAGATCAGGACAGAGTTTATTCTCTGAGGGAATGTCGCTTTTTTCAGCTTTGTTATTATTTTGGTTTGTTTAAATCTCAACTGGAAAAGACAGAAACACACAGCCACCATATGCTAAAACTAAAAAAAATATTCGAACATTAAAGAGACGTATACGCTCTCTGAATTCCACAGCTTCCTCTTCATTCGTGAAAACAATAAACTGAATTAAAACTATTTGAAGTTCAACTGTTTCATCAAAGTTTGGCAAATATTTACAACGGTATAGGAAAAACACACAAATGTCTAAACCATATGAACACAACGGTCTAGAGTTACATATCATTAGAATAATCAGTGATCAATTAAACTTTGTTCGATCATTGATCATTTCTACGATATTTGTAACACTGATCCGCCTGACGGTGCCGCTCACAGTCCAGCCTGTGATCCAGATCCCCTGGAGATTGGACGGAGGTCAAAGGCTTCCATAGGGTGAAGCTAGAAGACTTCCTCCGCCTCACAGCCGTAATCTGAAGAACAATCAATCAACCTAACAATCAGTCAACTTCAATATTCAGTCTCTTACTTCAAAACATTTCAGTAAAATTGTCTGTGTTTTAAAGCCTGGATTTTCAAAATAAAAGCCTGTTCTGGACCCTCCCACAAGCTTCATGACACCTTTTCCTCTACTCCTCCTCCTCCCCTCCCTCCTCCACAGGGAGATGAGCTGAGAGGGCGGAGCTGAGATCTGGCCTGTAGTCTAGACTTGGTTCTGCTGCAGTCTCTGCTGGCTTTGTTGTCATGGTAATGGAGGTTTCACCTGAGAGGAAACACATTGAGCTTTAAACTACAACAGGATTCAGGTGGCACAAGTGGGAGAGCAGGTGAGAGCAGGCAGTCAGGTGGAGACAGATGGAGGCACCTGATGGGGACAGGAGTCAGGTAGAGCCAGGTGGAGCCAGGTAGAGACAGGTGGAGACAGGTGGATCTAGGTGGAGATAGTATGGAGGACTGACAAACAGGGGTGGAGTCAGGTAGGTTGTGGGTGGAGCTAGGTAGAGACAGGTGAGACAGGTGGACGGTGGAGACAGATGGGAGACTGATGGGGACAGGTGGAGTCAGGTGAGAGCAGGATCGAGGCAGGTGGCAGACACAGATGAGACAGATGGGGACAGGTGGGAGCTGTGGTGCTTGCCCTCACCTGAGGCCATATGCTTTCTTCTTGATGTGGAGGAAAATGAGACGACTTGAACCTGAAAAGGAGAGAAAATAAATCAAATGAATTTGGGATACATAGATTATAGGGTTATAGGTTTAGTTATAGGTTATAGGTTATAGATTATAGATTATATACATATTATAGGTTACAGATTATAGCTATAGGTTATAGATTAAAGTTGGTAGTGTTAGATTATAGATTATACACATATTATAGAATACAGATTATAGTTATAGGTTATAGATTATAGGCTATAGGTTGGTGATTGCAAGAGAAATAGAATAGGCGTAGGTTATAGATTATTGGTAATAGATTATAGGTTATAGATTATATACATATTATAGATTACAGATTATAGATTATAGACTAGATTATAGGTTATAGGTTATAGGTTATAGATTATTGGTAATAGATTATAGGTTATAGGTTATAGATTACAGACTGCACGTACCTCTCTTGCCACGATGCTAGCGTTAGTGGCAAGGTCCTGGTTAGCCTCACTGGTCTTCTTGCGGCGGCGACGGTTGAGTCGTTTCCGTGTGGTAGTGTTGGTGTTGTTGGGGTCGGGGGCGTCAGAGGAGGCTCTGCTGGGACTGCTGCCCCCCCTACTCCCCATCCCTCGGCTGTTCAGGTCTCTGAGGACATCGTAGTTGATCTTACTGGAGATCTTCTTCTTCTCCAACATCTTCTCTATCGCCTCACCGGCCGTCAACGCCTCAATCTGCTCCTTCCTCTTACTCTTCTTCTTCTGTAAATACACAGCAGTCAATCCAATGACTTTAAACTTTATTTAAATAAATCACATTGACTTTAAACCCAGAGGGACAAACTAGACTGATCCTGATGAAAACAGTGGACCTGGATGAAAGCTCTGGAGGTCACCGTGATCATGAGGAGTTAAGTTTCCTGAATGGTTTTTGTTCCGCCTGATCAGGTGGACCAGGTGTGATCAGGTGGACCGGGACAGTCCCTGACCTCCAACCTGGGAAACCCTGTGCCTCAAACACACACCCACCTTCTCTTTATATGTCCCCTGTTCTTTCTCTTTCCTGATCCTCTCTTCTTTCTCTGTCGACACAAACAGTCAGTAAATAAACTGAGCCCCGTGTGAGGCAGATGACATCACATTCTGTCTGTGCTGTGTACATGTGTGATGATGATGGTGATGACGAAGACCCTGACCTTGCTGCTCCTTCAGGTACTCTGCGTTCTGTTTCATCCACAGCTCCGTCTTCACCTGGACCTCGTTATCATTCAGGATGTACTGCAGCACAGAATCACACATCACATCCTGTTCACACGTCCTTTCACAGTAAAAGATGACGCGTACAGATAGACAGCAGTTACTGCAGAATAACCTTTATTTTATGTATTCAGTCATAGGAATTAATCGATTGTATCTGTGCACTGTTATTGATCATAATAAGATTAATATAATGAATTAATTCACAGTTTTAAACATTTAAAAGCTGAGATGACAGCCACTGAGTTATGCTAAGCTAGTTAGCTTTAGCTGTTTTTATTTTTCAGGTTCTGTTCATTAGAGTTATACATCGACTGTGTTTGAGGAGCAGAATGGATCAATACAGTGATCGACGAACTGACCTTCTCAATCTCCTGATCATCAATACCCTCCAGGTCCAGCTCACCACTCTCCGAGTCCTCATCTGTGGAACAATAGCAGACCGTCAGGGTAAACTGCACCTGTTTCCCACCTGCCTCTGATGATGTAATGATGATGTCAAGTAAAAGTCAAAGTCAAAGTCAAAGTCAGCTTTATTGTCAATTCTGCCGTATGTACGCACATTGCTCTTAGACCCACGGTGCAGCAAGGTAAACATAAAAGTATATATATATATATATATATAAATATTTTTAAAAAATAATACAAAAATATTTTGTCAAGATGATGTCATGGAGGTACCGTCAGGTTTGTGGCAGGTCTCTGACTTGTTGAAGGTCTGGAAGGTCTGTTGGAGGTCCAGGCTGCTCGGCAGCTTCCCCAGGATGACAGCCAAAGGGGCCACTTGACGCTGAGGCCCCGCCCCCTCTTTCTCTGGCCCCACCTCTTGCTCACCGTCACCTGTCTTATTAGCCCGCCCCTCCTCCTCCTGGATCACCTGACACAGGAAGTCCTGGGTCAGGTGCTGGGTGGCGGCTTGGAGCTCTGCGTCCTCAACCTCCGGCTCTTCAGGTTCAGAGACTGAGGACAAAACCTCGACGTCCTCAGGGTCTGAAAATCAGGAACAAAAGAGCAGGTGAACGTTCAGTTTCTGTGGAGACGGACAGACGCTGGATCTGTACTCACCGATCTCTTTGGTGTAGGCGGCGTAGATTCCTCTCAGTTTGGGACGGCTCTTCTCCAGCTCCGTCTCAATCTCGTCTTTGTAGCAGCTGATCTCTCCTGATGGGACCAGAACAGAAAGGTTTAGTCCTCCACAGTGTCCTTAACAACTCTCCTAGAGTCCTCTGAAGTGTCCTTAACAACCCTCCTAGAGTCCTCTGAAGAGTCCTTAACAACCCTCCTAGAGGACTCTGAAGAGTCCTTAACAACCCCACCTGTAGAGTTAGCAACTGACCTTCGACCTCGTCCAGCTTCCTGGCCAGCTCCTGTTCCAGCTGCAGAGGAAGACAACAGTTGATTGGTTTAGTCACTGATCATTGGTTTACTGTCATCTGGCTGCAGCCAATCACAGACAGAGGGATCTACCTGCTGCAGCCAATCA
>BRZM01000827.1:0-143094 GCA_033238685.1 Lates japonicus
GAGGCAGATGGCCACCCACCCTGAGTCCGGTTCTGCTCGAGGTTTCTGCCTCTTAAAGGAAGGTTTTCCTCTCCACTGTCTCCTAGTGCTGCTCATGGTGGATCTGTTGGGTCTCACTCTGTAAATACCTATTTTAAAGAGTCTAGACCTGCTCTGTATGAAAAGTGCCTTGAGATGACTTTTGTTTTGATTCAGCGTCATATAAATAAAACTGAACTGAATTAATTAAATTGAATTGAGTTAATTAATTGAGTTGAATTGAACTGAGTGAGGAGTGAGAGATGACGGAAGGAGGAGAGAAGAAGAAGAAGGGAGCCCTCCTCCTGTCTGCAGGAAGTGACCTTTCACAATAAGACTTAAAAAAACCGACGTCAGACCGCTGACGTCAGAGAGGGGCGGTGCCAGCTCCTGCCAATCTCACCATGACGTCACACACAGGAGCGTTTCCGGTGCAGGAAGGCGGGGCCTCCGTGTTCCTCAGGGAGAGACAGGTGAGTCAACAGCACAGAGCAGCAGGTACGGACTTCCGGGAGCAGGATATCATCCTTCAAAATAAAAGCAGGGACAGAACCAGAAACACTTTTATGACTTTTGATAATTATTGTTGTACACTGATGACGTGAGAACAGTTCATCTTTATTATTGTTGTGTTGTTATGGTCACACAGTGATCACAGCACATCAACAGATCCTCTCTGATGGTCACAACTTCATCCTTTACACAGTCTGAGGAAATTAAAAGATTTTTATGAACTGTTTTATTGATTTAACGCAAACATTTCATTCATTCATTCTCTATTCCACTGATCCTGAACTCACAGAGCTGACCACAAAGATTTCATCAGGATAACTTTAGATCATCTTCTCTATCAATCAGTCTGATGATTAACTGATCAAATAGTTTGAGCGATAAATAATAAAGAATAATGTTTATATTTAAGCCTCTCTTTGTTCTGTCCAAACATTCACATATTCAGTTTGCTGTGATTTAAAATAAATGAAATCAGAATCCGAGAATATGTTGCTCTGAAATGATTTTAATGATGAGTCAATTCTGATTTTCTATTGATCAGTGAATTGATAATTAAAACAAAGTTTTGAAGTTATCAGGTGTGATGATTTACTGCTTAATTATTTAATGTAATATCTAATGTCACTGTTTCAACAGATTCAAAAATAATCAGTAATGAACAGAATCATTGTTGTGTTATTTTGAAATGAATGGATGAAAATAAATAAACAGATTTAATTAAAATAAATAAACTGTGTTATTGGTAATAATCCTGACAGTGAGTGAATCTGTCGGGTGTATTTTATTGTGAAACTCTCCCGGACAGGAAGTGTTTTTCCGTCTCCAGCTTGTCCTGGATGATCCGATCAGGATTCAGCCATATTCCCACCGACCAGCCACACCGGCAGCTCGCCTCAAACTACCGAAAATCCCCCTCTAATCCCCCACCGCGCGCTCTCTCGGTGCTAACGGACATTTTGATTGAGGCCGAGCCGGTACCGGAGCTCCCGGACATGTCGCCGAGCTGATCGCCGACCCGCGGACATGGAGCAGCGGCGGCCAGCCTGAGAGTCGACGGTCTGACCGACATCCCGATCTCCGAGAGGAAAGTCCAGATTTACCGGGATTAACGCCGATGCGGAGCACGGACGGCCGCGGGCCCGCAGGCTGAACCTCTCACAGCGTGACGGAGCGACGGTAACCGGCGGAGAGACACCGACACACCGACACCCAGCCGCTCAAAATGTCGGGAATGTTTTCCCGGAGCTAACCAGCTAGCCGCAGCTAGCAGGCTGAGCTCGGCGCGACTCGGCAGGAAGCGGAGCCTCGGCGGCGGCGGCAGCGTACTCTCGGACCGAGCGGCGGGGGCCGGCGTCGCGGGAGCGGCGGGCGATCGTCCCCGGGTCAGGATGTCGGCTCAGGTCCGTCTGAAGCGGCTGGAGGAGCTGCTGCTGGAGCAGAAGGCGGCGGGATGTCTGAGCGTGGAGGCGCTGCTCGACCTGCTGCTGTGCCTGTACACGGAGTGCTCCAACGGCCCGCTGAAGAGGGAGAAGCACATCACTGACTTCCTGGAGTGGGGTAAGAGCCTGGACCCGGTCCTGGACCTGGTTTTAATCCGTAGAACGCATTACAGGAGCCCCGGTACCGTCAGAGGTCACCGGAGCTCCAGGTGCTGCTCCGGGGTCAGACTGGGTGGGGGGGGGGGGGGTCCTGGAGGGTAAGGTGGGGCTCCAGGGTGGTTCAAGGGAGGTGCAAGGTTCCTGGAAGGTTCTTAAAAGGTTCCTGGAAATGTCAGGAATGTGAAGGAGAGATTCCAGGGGTTTCAAGGGTCGTGGGGTCTTGGAAGGATCAGGGAACCTTGAGAGACCTTGACGCAGATTCCAGAGAGTTCCAGGTTGAGGGTCCCTGATGGGGTTCCACTGGACTCTAGAGAAACCCAAGGCTCCTTGAGAGAAGTTCCATGACCTTCCAGGAGGGTTCAGGGGTCTGTGGTGTGGTTCTCTTGGGGCCTTCAGGATCTTTGAGGGTTTTGGAGCTGATTCTGGACCCTCGAGGATCTTAAACAGGTTTTGGATAAACTTCAAGGGTTTTAATTCTGTTTAATTTCCAGGATAGTCTGGAAATGTGTCAGTGGTCCTTGAAGAAGTTCCAGTCAAAAGTTATTACAGGATTCCAGGATGCCTTGAGAAAGCTGCAGGTGTGTTTAATGCCACGGGTCTATAAAGAGACCTGGAGTCACATGTTCTGGGTTTGAGGAGTATTTAAGGTTTTCCAGGACTTAATGCGAGCATCAGGGAGGTTTGGGGTCCTTGAAGTGCAGTAATGGACCTGGAGAGGTTCCAGGCTATCCAGGAATCTTTGAGAAGTTCCAGGAATTGTTCCAGGATGTCCATATGTCCATGTCCTGTTTGGTCCTTAAATGTTTTTCTAGGCAGGTTTGGGTCTTTGAGGAGGTCAATATGTTGATTGATTAGAAGAAGCTGCAGAACCCAGCGGCCCGGTTCGTCCCGGTCTGGTCTGGTTTGTCTTGGTCTGTTCTGGTCTGACTGATTAATCTCTGACTGATGAGCTGTATTGATCACTGATACTGGTTCAGTATCAGTGACTTCTTCCTGCTAATAAATAAATATTTTGGAGCTGATCAGATCAATCAGAGATCAGTAATCTCTGAGCTGATGATCAGTCAGTCTGTGGTCCAGGATCTGTCCCTGTTCAGACCAGGACCTGATCCACGATGACATACTGTCTGATAACTGATCAATACTGAGGACAGCAGATCAATAACATGATCAGCTGACGAGGACGACAGGTGGAGGTGAGGAGGTCGCCTTGGTAACGAAGCTAAACCTGTCACATGATCACATGATCCCAGTGTCAGGGTCACATGACTGAGTCACATGATGCAGGATGATAAAACTAATCATTCAACTATTGATCTGGACGTCTGTTACCATGACAACCGTGAAGCTTTGATGCTGCAGAGCTTCGAGGTCAGACCAGGTGAACACCTGCAGCAGCTCTGACAGGTGAGCTGATCGACAGGTGGACTGACGTCATCACACTCAGCTGTATCAGTACTATTGATTATTGATCATGTGGTCCTGTGTCAGACTGGATCAGTTCAGACCTCACCTGTACAGGTAGATCAGCTGCTTCACTCAGGTGTGAGGAGGAAACTGATCTCTGATCTGGTCCAGGATCAGATCTGATGTTGACTACTCCTGGAGGGGGATCAGAGGTCCTTGAGGGTCTCAAGGTCTTTCAAGGTGTCCTGGTCTCAGGGTTTTATCAGTTCAGGCTCTGAGTTTGGATCAGAGGGAGCTGGTCCTCTGGTCTGGGTCTGGTTTGGAGCTGGTCTGGTCTGTGGTGACCTCAGAACTGCAGGGTCTTGATGTGTAGTTCGGGGACCCAGGACCTGAGGTCCGGAGACAGTGAGATTCACCTGACTGTCAGGACTGTAAAGGTAAATCTCAGGTGTGAATCAGCTGCTCCTGTTAGCTCCTGTTAGCTCCTGTTAGCTGCTGTTAGCTGTGAGCTCACCTGTACCTCCTGATTTACAGGCCTGACTGTGGATGTCTGTGCTGCGTCCTAATATACTGCAGCATGAGCTCTGTTCAGATTAAATAATGTGTCAGGATAATAATTCTATGATTTAATTTGTCATATAAATCTACAAAGTCGAGCTTCAGTAAAACACGATGGAGCATTTCTATTGTAGAGATCACTGAAAAGGATGAGAATGAGCTAACGAGAGCTAACAGGAGCTAACAGCAGCTAACAGGAGCTAACCAACTAACTCACTCTAAATATCTTTATAATATCTGTTCAACATTTATACACATTGTATCAGTGTGTTTCTCCATAACCATGGGGAACAGAGTATTAGTGTAACAGAGTACCTGACTAACAGAGTATTTGTTCTGTCTCTCCTCAGTGAAACCGTTCACCACCACAGTGATGGACATGCGGCTGCACAGAGACGACTTTGAGATGCTGAAGGTGATTGGACGAGGAGCTTTTGGAGAGGTAAGACTTCCTGTTGACCTCTGACCCCCCCTCACCTGTTTCTGACTCCCTCCTGTCTGAGTGGTCGGACCCTG
This sequence comes from Lates japonicus, assembly GCA_033238685.1. NCBI lineage: Eukaryota > Metazoa > Chordata > Actinopteri > Centropomidae > Lates > Lates japonicus. Next base: position 4,611 of record BRZM01000827.1, read on the forward strand.
AACCAGGATCAGTGAGAGCTCTCTGACAGACAGGAAGTAGAAGCTGAACAGGAAGTAGTGATGAACAGACTGCTCCTGTGGACCAGAGGACAAGCTCAGTCTGAGGGGTTTGGTTATTCTCTTAGTAAACTGTGGACTCAGCTTCTGTTGGTCGTCAACATGTCTCCACCTGCTAATCACAGCTGCACCCAAAGTCCACATGTAGAGGTTCAGCAGCTTTGGGTCTGACTCCAGTCCTGACTCCAGTCCTGAATCCTGGTGATTACTGTTAACTGTTGGTCATGGCCCAGCCTCCAGATGACCAGAGACGGTCAGACCCACTGAGCTGATCTCAGGTGTGGTGGTCTCTGTTACACGTTGTACTGCAGCTAAAATCCTGATCTAACGTTTGACTCAGAGGTTCACTTTGACTCTTCTGTTCCTCTCAGTCCTTGAGGGTTCTGCAGAAGGGCTCAAGGTCTTTCAAGGTTTTATCAGTTCAGGCTCTGAGGAGGAACTGGAACTGGTTTGGATCAGAGGGAGCTGGTCCTCTGATCTGGGTTGTATCTGGTCTGGGCCTGGTTTGGAGCTGGTCTGGTCTGTGGTGACCTCAGAGCTGCAGGGTCTTGATGTGTAGTTCAGGGACCCAGGACCTGAGGTCAGGAGACAGTCAGATTCACCTGACTGTCAGGACTGTAAAGGTAAATCTCAGGTGTGAATCAGCTGTTAGCTCCTGTTAGCATCTCTTAGCTCCTGTTACTGACTGTTATCTCCTGTTAGCTCCTGTTAGTGGCTGTTAGCTCACCTGTACCTTCACCTGAGCTCCGCCCACACAGACACATCATGTTTACTGACGAAGGAGGGCTCGATGTGACGAGCTTGTCTACACAGATAAGAGTTTTCCTGCAGCACATAAACGCAGCACAAGGAGCTGTAAACACATGTAACATCTGTAAAGAAACGACAGATGTTTGTTTCCACAGCAGAGCGATCAGACACAGATCTGTTTCTTCATCAGCTGATCAGTCTGATCAATCATCAAATAATTACAACATATCCAATCAGGAGCTGTGTTGTAGAGCTGTAAACTCTCTCCAGACTGCTGTGATTCATAGGTGTGAGAGGAGGTTCATGGTGTTTGAGTCTGTTGTGGACCGGTTCTGGTCTGTGTGTCCTGGTTCAGGACCCAGCTGCTGGATCTGTCTGACCTCCCTGCTGCAGTGTCAGATCACAGACTGTGGTCCACATGGTGGACAGTGACACTGAGAAATAAACCGATGTTTTTATTTCATCGTGTGATAGAAGCAGAGGAGGAATCAGACTGTTGGACTGACACTGACCTACAGGACTGAAGGACCTGAGTCTGACCTGTGGACCACATGATGGGTCAGGATCTGTGCTCACTGACCCTGATACCTCCAGTCTCACTGTAAAACACACATTAGATTTTATTCTGTGTGATATTAGACTCTGTTAAAGTCCTGGTCCAGGTCCAGGTCCTGTGTACAGAGTGGTGGTCCTCAGTAGTGTATAGAGACAGCTGTGTGTGTGGAAGCAGGTCACAGTGAGTCTATAAGAGGAGAGAGCTCTGTTTCCAAACCAGGTCACTCACTCTGCTCCACTTTAAACACTGTTAGCTTAGCTTAGCTTCAGCAGAGCAGAGAGTCCGAGCAGGGACGTGGATCCAGTCCAGACTGACCCAGTCCAGACTGATCCAGACTAACATGTTGTCACACTGATCTGAGGAAGTCTGCGCTCTTATTTTGAAATAATCCATAGAAACCATGACCAGGATGTGTGTGATTGGCTGAGTGCTGGTCATGTGACTGCAGGTACATCAGGTAGGTGTGTTGGGACCTCCCAGCATGCACTGAGGCAACAGATTCATGGACATCAGCCTCAACCCATGTTCCTCTCTCTCTGTCTGTGTGTGTGTGTGTGTGTGTGTGTGTGTGTGTGTGTGTGTGTGTATTGTCCACATACCAGAGGACAGGTGTGTCAGAGCCACACCTGGTTACTGCCTCAGGATGTAAACACACTCTCTCTGTGGGTTTGGTGTTACTGTACTTGTGAGGACAGTCAGACTCAGCCTGGTCCTCATAAACACACAGAAACACCATAAAAACACACACACACACACACACAGGAAACACAGCTCCAGGACCAGGTCAGCTCAGAGTCTGTGTGGGTTCAGGTTCAGGTTCAGGTTCAGGTGTGTGCTCTGAGGTCTGGGTGGAGTCCTGAATGTGGTGTAGGTATTTCATATCAAAACACAGCAGAGTCGGACTGTGGACAGGTAACCCAGACCAGCCAATCAGAGTCCTGAAAGCTCAGGTACCTGTCAGGAAGTAACGATCAAACTGGACGAACCACCTCACTGTGAGAAACATGTTGGAACACACCTGAACACACCTGGTCTGAGATCAGCTGTTACAGGTGGATGATGTCAGTTCCCTCGATCGATCAGCTGTTGGACAGGTTCATAATAAACACTATGTCTTATATCCAGTACAGTGTCCTCACAGGCGCTGTCCTGCTCTATACACAATCGTAATCAATGAATGATCAGCGTCACCTCCCCACCCCAGTGTGTGTCTCCCCTCTCTCTCTCAGGTTGCCGTGTAGTGAAGATGGAAGCACACAGGGGTTCATATGAAGATCCTCAACAAGTAGGAGATGGTAAAGAGGCAGAGGTGATTGAACATGTGACTGGTGTTAGTGTATTGTAACATATTCCTGTAGCCTATTTATTTAAACGTGACTGATGTTAGTGTGTTTTTATTTAACATGTGATAGTGTTGTAGTGTAGTCTTTAGCGATAATATGACTGGTGATAGCGTGTTGTATTTAACATAACATTTCATTTAATTGTTAGCGTATTTATATTCTGCGTGTATGACTAATTGTTAAGCGTGTTGTATTTACGTGTATGACTAGATGATGTTGTATTTAATATGACTGGGTGTTAAATCATTTATTATTATTTATGGGCTGTGACTGGTGTTAGCGTGTTTTATTTAACATGTTTCACTGTGACTGGTGTTAGCGTGTCATATTTAAAGTGTATGACTGGTGTTAGCGTGTTGTATTTAACGTGTATGACTGGTGTTAGCGTGTTGTATTTAACATGTAGACTGTGACTGGTGTTAGCGTGTTGTATTTAACGTGTATGACTGGTGTTAGCGTGTTGTATTTATGTAGACTGTGACTGGTGTTAGCGTGTTGTATTTAACGTGTATGACTGGTGTTGTATGCGTATTTACTTGATAATATATTCATTAACGTCTTCGTATTTATAAATGTATATTTCAATTGTTAGCGTGTTGTATTTAACATGTAGACTGTGACTGGTGTTAGCGTGTTTTATTTAACATGTTCACTGTGACTGGTGTTAGCGTGTCATATTTAAAGTGTATGACTGGTGTTAGCGTGTTGTATTTAACATGTAGACTGTGACTGGTGTTAGCGTGTTGTATTTAACCGTGGACTGTGACTGGTGTTAGCGTGTTGTATTTAACATGTGAACTGACTGGTGTTAGCGTGTATTTTAACGTGTATATTTAATTGTTGGCGTATTATTATTTAACGTGTATGACTGGTGTTAGCGTGTTGTATTTAATGTGTATGACTGGTGTTAGCGTGTTGTATTTAACATGTAGACTGTGACTGGTGTTAGCGTGTTGTATTTAACACGTGGACTGTGACTGGTGTTAGCGTGTTTTATTTAACATGTAGACTGTGACTGGTGTTAGCATGTCGTATTTAACGTGTATGACTGGTGTTAGCGTGTTGTATTTAACGTGTAGACTGTGACTGGTGTTAGTGTGTTTTATTTAACATGTTCACTGTGACTGGTGTTAGCGTGTAGTATTTAACATGTAGACTGTGACTGGTGTTAGCGTGTTGTATTTTACGAGTAGACTGTGACTGGTGTTAGTGTGTTGTATTGCTTGTGTATGACTGGTGTTAGCATGTTATATTTAACATGTAGACTGTGACTGGTGTTAGCATGTCGTATTTAACGTGTATGACTGGTGTTAGCGTGTCGTATTTAACGTGTATGACTGGTGTTAGCGTGTCGTATTTAACATGTAGACTGTGACTGGTGTTAGTGTGTCGTATTTAACGTGTATGACTGGTGTTAGCGTGTCGTATGTAACGTGTATGACTGGTGTTAGCGTGTTGTATTTAACGTGTAGACTGTGACTGGTGTTAGCGTGTTGTATTTGACATGAAAGCGTGTCCTGTGTACAGACGGCGTGTTTCCGTGAAGAGCGTGACGTCCTGGTGAAAGGAGACAGCCAGTGGATCACCACTCTGCACTATGCCTTCCAGGATGACAACTACCTGGTTAGTACTGCTGCTACTAGTACTGCATTTACTGCTGGTACTAGTACTAGGATTCCTGGTGATGATGCAGCTACCTGTACTGCAGTACCTAGTGATGATGTACCTGTGTTGTACTTGTACAGTACCTGGTATTGGATTACTACGTGGGGGCGGGGACCTGCTGACTCTCAGTAGTTTGAGGATCGTCTTCCAGAGGACATGGCCAAATTCTACAATGGCTGAGATAGTACTGGCCATCCACTCCATCCACCAGCAGCACTACATACACAGGTACTGAATTCGCTGGTTATGCACCAGCAGCATATGGAGGGCTGAGTGTGGCCTCAGCTGGGGGCGTAACCTCAGGTTTCCATGGTAACCTCGGTCCTCTCAGAGATGTGATGAGGTGAATGTTTTGAGCTCAGACCAGCACAAACAAACAAAAGCAAGACTTTAAGACTTTATCTCGAATAATAATAATCACTCTGCTGTAAACAGTCCTGGACCCAGTCTGCTGAGTACACAGTCTGTGTGTGTATGTCAGAGGAAGTGGTCTCTTCCTGGCAGCAGTGTCTCTGGAAACGTAGTTACATCCTGTTCAGCCTCCACCTTCCTTCCTGCTCCAGGATGTAGATCACAACTGTGTTCCTGTCAGAGTCACTGGAGGCATGATGGGAGTGAAGGACGTTCATGTCTAATATCCGTGGTGGGTGGATGGTGGGCTGGTGGAGGTGGGAATAAGTTGCAGATCGTCAGGTCGTCAGTGTGCAGTGGTGGGTTCTCATGTGATCGCTGGTGGAACCTACGGCAGATCATGAACCAGTGGAACAGATTGGGGTCAGGGCAATTCAATCTGTCTCTCTGTCTCTCTCTCTCTCTCTCCCAGTGTTAAAGTTGTTTTCCTGGATCAGTCAGACTGTATTTGTTGCTGATCTGTCTGTGACTGAAAATTGACCTGGGATCAGTCGTCTCCTCCTCTCTGCTGTTTCAGGTTATCTGTTCGTCTCAGACTCTCGTCCTACTTCCCTCTTTTCTAAATCTGGACTCGTCCCTCGTGATTGGGCCGTAGCGTCCTGCTCTAGATGCTCGTCTCTGCTCCGTCCTTCCTCCGTCCTCCTCCTCATGCTCTCCTTCCCCTGTTTGCTTCAGGCGGTTCCAGTTCCTCCGTGGCAGCCGTGTCGGGGCCTGTAAAGGAGAGACTGATCCAGCGCCTGCTGTGCTCCAGAAACTGGCTCGGCCTGAACGGGATCTCCGACTTCAAGAGTCACCCGTTCTTCAGCGGGATTGACTGGGACAACATCCGGTCCGCCGAGGCGCCCTACATCCCCGATGTGTCCTCACCCACCGACACCTCCAACTTCGACGTGGACGACGATGTCCTCAAGAACCCGGTGAGGATCACAGAACCAGACCAGTATAAACCAATATCAACCACACCAGAATAAACCAGACCCAGAATAAACCAGACCCAGGATAAACCAGACCCAGGATAAACCAGACCCAGAATAAACCAGACCAGTATCAACCACACCAGACTAAACCAGACCCAGGATAAACCAGACCAGAATAAACCAGACCCAGAATAAACCAGAGCAGCACCCCCTGAGGACAGAGACTGACATTGCACCCACTCTGTAACCAGACGTAGTCCAGGTCTAAACCAGATCATCTGGTCAGTGACCTGTGACCTGTGTGGTCCAGTCTGACTCTCTGCTCCTCCTGCAGGACATCAGTCCTCCAGTGTCTCACACTGGTTTCACCGGTCAGCACCTCCCCTTCGTCGGCTTCACCTACACCACCGACAGCTGCTTCTCCGACCACGGCTCCGTCAGCCGGGCGGGGCTCTGCCTCCGCCAGGAGGAAGAGGGGGGAGGAGGAGGAGGAGGAGGGCAGGAGGTGGAGGTGTTCGAGAGGAGAATCCGCCGACTGGAGCAGGAGAAACAGGAGCTGAACCGTAAACTGCAGGGTGAGACAGACCCTTCATACGCTGTATATGACCTCTGACCTCTGATCTCTGTCCTGTGACCGCTGACCTCTGTCCTGTGACCTCTGACCTCTGTGTCTGTACCTGTAGAGTCAACTCAGGCCCTGCAGGCTCCGACTCGAGGAGGAACTCTGACTCGAGACAAAGAGATCAAAAAGCTGAACGAGGAGATCGAACGGCTGGAAGAAGAAACTGGCAGGTCAGGGTCAGCCTGTTACTGACAACACACGGTACTACTGCAGTGGTGCCATTTATCCCCAGTAGCTGTTGGCTATTAGCTGTTAGCTGTAACTGATACCTGATACCTGATGCCTGTGGCTGTTAGCTGTGACTGTTACCTGATACCTGTAGCTGTTAGCTGTAACCGATACCTGTAGCTGTTGGCTGTAACTGTTATCTGATACCTGTTAGCTGTTAGCTGTTAGCTGTAACTGTTACCTGATACCTGTAGCTGTTAGCTGTAACTGTTACCTGATACCTGTTAGCTGTTAGCTGTAGCGATGCCTGTAGCTGTTGGCTGTCATCAGTCGTTGTTTATTTACCCTCTGCTGGCAACCGACTCTGATGAGCTGGAGCACCAGCTGGAGGAGGCGGTCACACTCCAGACAGAGACTCACGAGGCTCTGCCTCAAACTGAAAAGAAGACCCTGGAAGCAGGTGGAAAGGCTGAGACAGGAGGGGCCGGCGATCCTGGGGTAACTACTGACGCACCTGGATGCACAGGTGAGGGCCCTGATACCTAATCACTACCTCCTCCTCCTCCTCCCCGAGCAGCAGCTGTCGGACTCTTTGGAGCGTCTGAGGAGTCAGACGAAGGAGCTGAAGGAGGCGCATTCTCAGAGGAAGCTGGCCCTGCAGGAGTTCTCAGAGCTGTCGGAGAGGATGGCCGAGCTGCGCTCCTCCAAACAGCGTCTGTCCCGACAGCTCCGAGACAAGGAGGAGGAGATGGACGCCCTGCTGCAGAAGATGGACGCCATGAGACAGGAGATCCGCAAGACCGAGAGCCGCAGGAGGTGAGGGGAGGAGGGAGACAGAGGCTACACCGACTCCATGCACAGTGGTTCAACCCTGACCTCAGGAGCGGCAGTTCCTCTGTTCACCACCAGAGGGCGATGACACCAGCACATACACGACAGGAGACCAGGTCCACATCTGGGTCCACATCCAAGTCCACAGCCAGGTCATCCAAGTCCACAGCCAGGTCCCACATCTGGGTCCCCAACCCAGGTCCATCCCAAGTCCACAGCCTGGTCACATCAAAGTCCACAACCCAGGTCCATCTATAGGTCCCGCTAGGTCCTAATAGGTCCCACATCCAAGTCCACAACCAGGTCCATCTAGGTCCACATCTGGGTCACAACCAGGTCCACATCCAAGTCCACAACAGGTCCACATCGCATTACAACCAGGTCCACATCTGGTCCACATCTAGGTCCACATCCCAGAGTCCACAGCCAGGTCCACATCTAGGTCCCACACATCTGGGGTCCACATCCAAGTCCACAACCAGGTCCATCCAGAGTCAACAGCCAGGTCCCGCATCCAAGTCCACAGCCAGGTTACAGCAGATTTCTGGGTCACAACCAGGTCCATTCAGAGTCCCACCTTGGGTCCACATCCAAGTCACAACCCAGGTCCATCTAGGTCCACAACCAGGTCCACAACCAGGTCCCACAGCCAGGTCCCACATCCAGAGTCTACAACCAGGTCCACAACCAGGTCCACATCCAAGTCCACAACCAGGTCCACATCCAAGTCCACAACCAGGTCCACAACCAGGTCTACATCTAGGTCCACAACCAGGTCCACATTCAAGTCCACAACCAGGTCCACATCAAGTCCACAACCAGGTCCCTCCTAGGTCCCATCTGGGTCCACAGCCAGGTCACATTTAGGTCCCATTTGGGTCACATCCAAGTCCACAATCAGGTCATCCAAGTCCACAATCAGGTCACAACCAAGTCCACATCAGGTCCACATCCAGACCATTCAGACCTTCCAGAATAAAAGCCTGTCTGTGTCTGTGTCTCAGCTGGAGGCTCAGCTGGACATTCCCGAAGGCAGGCGTCGAAGGAGAAGAAGCTGAGGGGAGCTGGCGTTACTCAAACAGCTGGACCCGGGCTGGAAACCCTAAAGGTCGGAAGATTTTACTGAACACAGTGAGGACACTGCAGCTTCCTGCAGCATGTATCACACAGAAAACTGTGAACTCCTCTCAGAAAGAAGCTGCAGCCATTAAAGATCTGACAGATTATGAAACTAGTTATTGATCAGTTTCCTATCAATTGATCAATCGGAGTAATCAGCTGATAGCTGCAGCTCCAGTATCAATAAAGCGGGACTGTGCAGAGACTCTAGTCCTCACTTTGCAACCATGTCTTCACAAAGATAGACTAACAAACACAGGGTTCATACGTGGTTCTGGTCTCCAGTCTCAGCAGGGGTCGGGGAGCGGCAGCTGGGAGGACAGAGTCTCAGCAGGAGCTGTCCCGTCTGAGCGGGCTAAATGGGGTCCTGTTCTACGAGGAGGAGCTGCTGAGGAGACCCGCCCACTCCTCCTGAGATCAAAACCTTACTCCATAAAGACCTGCAGGAGTCCGGGCGCAATACGCCGCCAACAGGGAGCTACTGCAGCTCCGAGACAAATGGACAAGACCAAGAGGGACAGGTGAGTCCTGATCCAGGTTAACCACAGGGCATGTGAGTCTGATCCAGGTTAACCACAGGGACAGATGAGGTCCTGGTCCAGGTTAACCACAGGGACAGGTGAGTCCTGTCAGGTTAACCACGGGAGACGAATGAGTCCTGATCCAGGTTAACCACAGGGACTGGGTAGGTCCTGAGTCCAGGTTAACCACAGGGACAGGTGAGTCCTGATCCAGGTCTCTGTGTCCCCCTGCAGACAGAGCAGAGATGGATGGGCAGTTGCAGCTCTGAAGGAGAAATATGAGCGAGAGAAAAAGCCTGCACTGACAGAAGAGCCGTAAACTGGCGTCAAGAGACCGACAGGTGACACAGCAACTCTGTGTTGTACTTCTGCATGGATACTGTGTGTGTACTGTGTGTGATACTTGTGTGTGTACTGGCGTGTGATGCTGTGTGTACTGTGTGTAATGCTGTGTGTGTACTGTGTGTGCTATTAATGTACTGTGTGTGTGATGCTGTGTGTGTACTGTGTGTGCTGTGTGTACTGTGTGTGATATATGTGTACTGTGTGTACTATGTGTGATACTGTATATGTACCTGTAGTACTGTGTGTGTACTATGTATGTACTATGTGTGATACTATGTATGTACTGTGTATGTGCTATGTGTGATACTGTATGTGTACTATATGTACTATGTGTACTGTGTGTGATGCTGTATGTACTATGTGTGATATATGTGTGATGCTGTGTGTATGTACTATGTGTACTGTGTGTGTGATACTGTATGTGTACTATGTGTACTATGTAATGCTGTGTACTGTATGTGATACTGTACTGTGTGTGTACTGTATGTGATACTGTGTGTACTGTGTGTGATACTATGTGTGATACTGTATGTACTATGTGTGTACTGTGTGTGATACTGTGTGTACTATGTGTGATACTGTGTACTGTGTGTGTACTGTATTTTGATGCTATTATTGTGTACTGTGTGTGATATGTATTGTATATATGTGTGTACTGTATACTGTGTATGATACTGTGTATGTACTATATGTGATGCTGTGTGTGTACTGTGTATATACTATGTGTGATACTGTGTGTACTATGTGTATACTGTGTGTGATACTGTGTACTGTGTGATGCTGTGTGTGTACTATGTATACTGTAATGCTTGATACTGTGTGTACTGTGTATGTACCTTGTGATACTGTGTGTACTATGTGTGATACTGTGTATGATACTGTATGTACTGTATGTGTACTATGTGTGATGCTATGCATGTGTACTATGCGTACTATATGTGTGATACTGTGTGTACTATGTGTGATACTGTGTGTACTGTGTGTACTATGTGTACTGTATTATTAACTCCTTACTGTATTATATTACTCTATTAATGTACTATTATACATATTACTCTATAAATGCATGTGTGATACTGTGTGTACTGTATGTGTGATACAGGTTAAACACAGGTGTTTTTCTCCATCAGCTCTGCTGGTTTGTGTTACGACAGGCTAATCTGGAACCGTCGGCGGGGCGACCTTGGATATCGTCTAAGAGGTATGGCTCACTGGAAGCTCAGATCGCCGAGATCATCAGTGGGCGAGTCCGAACCGTCCGGACCCGGGAGTTCTGTAGTGCGACCACGGGGGCCATATTACTCAGCAGGTGTGTTTGTTGTGTTCAGGGGTGGCGGTAGGAGGATTATGAGGTTACCTCCAGGCTCTATTACACCAAGATGACGGAGGGAGCTTTGGAGCACTGCTGGCTCAGCCTGGGAACCCGACCTCTGGTAACACACACTGATGCTACACACCCGATACCACACTGATACACACTGATACTACACACCGATACTACACACTGATACACGATGCTACACTGATACCACACACTGATACTACCTGCCGATGCTACACGCATTACTGCACACTAGTACACGCGTGCTACACACTGATACACACTGTTTCACACGCGATACTGCACAGTACACTGATACTACACACCGATACTACACGCGGTACATACCGATGCTGCACACACTGATACACACCGATACTACACACTGATACACACCGATACTACACACTGATACACACTGATACTACACACTGATACTACACTGATACTACACTGATACACACTGATACTACACACTGATACTACACACTGATACTACACACTGAACCAGTACAGAACCAGGTCAGGCTTTTATTGTGAAAAAGATGGTGGAAATGTAGGGTGTGTTGTCTGCCTCTTTCCTCAGGTGAGGCAAACAAAGGCTCCGCCCCTTGTTTGAGAGTTTACAGTATGTATTGTCACACCTGTTCAGGTGTGTTTGTCTGAACTAAAGGCACAGACTCACCTGTTCAGGTTGAAGGTGTGAATTCAATAACTTGTCTATAAACAGTTTCTCTTTAACACGTACAGTAACTGACACAGGTGTTCTACATAGGTTCTGTCTGTGCTTCTGTCTGTGGTTCTGTCTGTTCTGTCTGAGGTTTCTTCACCTGTGTGTTGATTGTTCTTTAACTTGTCACAGCCTGAATCAGGAGTGGCCACGCCTCCTAGGAAGCCCTGGCCTCCTATTGGTGGAGACAGGAGGGTGAGTGTGTCAGTCACTGCTTCCAGCCAGTCAGGATTCACTCTAACTCATTGTGGGCGTAGACGCTTGCATGGCTGTTGGCTCGCATGTCTGCCACTCATAATAGATCTGCAGTGATTCCAGGGTCCTGGAGGTCCTTGAGACTCCTCTGGTTATGGTGGTCCAGGTAGGGGGACGGGGGTGTTCAGTGGTACTGAGGGGATCCGGTAAGCCTTGAAGAAGGTAGGCACTGATTGTGCGGCAGTTTGGTTCTTGTGGGGGAGATACAGGATTTTAATGGTCCTTGAGTGGTTTCAGGAGGTCTTTGGGGTGGGAGGGGGGTTCAGTCTTCAGAGTCTGATTCCAGTAGTCTTTGACAGCAGCCATGGGGTCTTTGAAGGCGTTAGTGGGGTTCTTGAAGTCCCAGACTTCCTTGTTTAGTCCAGGAGTCTTTGACAGGCTCCAGTAGTCCTTAATGCAGGACATTTTACTGGGGTCAGGGGGTCCTGAGAGAGTTCCAGGGTCCTGAAGAGGATTTCAGGGGATCCTGAAGTGGTAGTCTTTGAGGATGGTTAGTTGGAGGAAATTCCAGTGGTCCTCTGAGGACTGCACTGGTCAGGTACGGTCATGGGGTCTTAACAGGTTTTAAAGTCCTTGAGGTTTTAGGGATTCTGGTAGTCCTTCAGGTAGAAGCAGAGTTTTCTGTCTGAAGCTTCAGGCTAGAGGGTCTCAGGGTCCTGACAGGACTGTAGTGGTCTTGAAGGCAGTCACTGAGTCTAATGAGTATTTGAGGGGACCTGGAGGTGTGACTGCTCGATAGCAGCACCCATCGAGTCAGTTCCAGGGGTCATGTAGAGGACCCAGGTCCTTGAGAAGGTGTTTTACCTTGAGGAAGGTTTTCCAGGATCAGACCCACTGATCAGAGGAGGAGTACCGTACGATGATGCACCAACATCAGTGACGTCATTCATCAGGAGGTCACACATGATCACAAACCATGGTCACATGACTCTGTTTGGGCTGCTCTGATTGGCTGGCTGCTCCACCTGTCATAAATTAAGGATCTGTGTTGTTGCCATGGTAACCTGGTGGTGGGTGTGGTTTACCAGGACCATCAGTAACAGTCCCCCTCCCCCCCGTAGGACCCCCTGTGGAAGGTGCGGCGCAGTCAGAAGTTGGACATGTCGGCTCGTCTGGAGCTGCAGTCGGCTCTGGACGCTGAGATCAGAGCCAAACAGCTCATCCAGGAGGAGCTGCGCAAAGTCAAGGCTGCCAACATCAACCTGGAGAGGTCAGAGGTCACAGAGAGACTGTCTCTCTTCACCTGTCTCTGTCTGTCTCACCTGTCTCTGCTTGTCTGACCTGTCTCTGTCTCTCCTGTCTCACCTGTCTCTGCTTGTCTGACCTGTCTCTGTCTCTCCTGTCTCACCTGTCTCTGTCTGTCTGACCTGTCTGACCTGTCTCACCGGTCTCACCTGTGTGGTCTGTGTGACCTGTCTCACCTGTGTGGTCTGTGTGACCTGTCTCACCTGTGTGATCTGTATGACCTGTCTCACCTGTCTCACCTGTCTCACCTGTGTGACCTGTCTCACCGGTCTCACCTGTGTGACCTGTCTCACCTGTGTGATCTGTGTGACCTGTCTCACCTGTGTGACCTGTGTGACCTGTCTCACCTGTGTAACCTGTCTCACCTGTGTACCTGTCTCACCTGTGTGACCTGTCTCACCTGTGTACCTGTGTGACCTGTGTGTGTGCAGTAAGCTGAAGGAGTCAGAGGAGAGGAGCAGGGAGATGGGGGAGCAGATGGAGAATCTGAAGAAGGAGATGGAGGAGAGTCGTTCTCGCTCTGACAAAGGTGAGAGTCACCTGTTAACACCTCCCACCTGAAACAAGCCCCTCCCCCCAGGTACTCATTCAGCAGGAGTCTCTTCCTGTTGGTTTGATGAAAACTATAGTGATGAGCCTCAACATGAAACCACCTGAGTCTCAGGTCCACATTGATCAGGTTTACGTCTTCAACAGGAACCAAAGAGCTCAAAGACGACTCACTGATCTAACAAGGTTCCTGTCTGTCTCTCTGTCTCTCTCTCTCTCTGTCTCTCTGTCTATCTCTCCTTCTGTCTGTCTGTCTCTCCCTCTCCCTCTCCCTCTGTCTGTCTGTCTGCAGGTCTGAAGCTTCCAGACTTCCAAGACTCCATCTTTGAGTATTTCAACACCTCACCTCTGGCTCCAGATCTCACCTTCAGAGTGAGTCACCTGTCTGTCTGTTTGTCTGTCTGTCTGCCTGCTCGCCTGCTCAGGTGGAGGTGAGACAGCTCTGAGCTGTTGTTAAACCTGTTCACCTTCCTCTGTTGTTTAAATTTGTGCTGTGGACACTTTAACCTCTGAAGATCCGACACAGTGTTTCATTTAATTTCTAATTCTGATTCAATTGGAGACAAAAAACAAACTGATCATTAGTTCTGACTTTCAGTGGTCTGTGGTCTCCGTCTGTCCGTCAGTGATGTTACAGAGACCTACAGACGCCTGTAGCAGCTTCTCTGTCTCTAAACTTAGCGACTTGTCGACGTGTCTCCTCTGAGGCGGCGGCCATTTTGTTTTTGTTAGTGGGCGATTCCACAGTGGCTTTAACTTCTGCTTGGTGAGTGTGACTGTCACACAGAGACAAGGCTCTGAGAGTCAGGAGCTGGAAACACTCTGATCATCACCTTATCACAGTTTCAGTTCAATGGATCGTTCATTCATCTGTTTAAAAAGGTCCAACGCCATGGTCAACGCCGACAATCCCCTGCAGCAGCTAGCCATCACGTCTAACCTCAGTCTTAGCTGTTAGCGTGTTGCTACTAGTTACTAGACTCAGAGTGACACAGAGTAGTGACCTTTAACCTTGGTGACCTCAGCAGCGTGTTGTTCACATCAGCCAATCAGCAGATGGCCTGGGAGCATCAGGAGCATCAGGCACTGACAGACGTTTGAAAGTTTTTACATCAAATTCATGTAAAGACTCAGACGTTACGAGCCGAGAAACTGAGGCTGCCTGAGGTCACCTGATCTTTCCCGACACGTTCACGTACTGATGTACTAAAATCATACGTCCACCAGGGAGCAGATCAGGATCATCAGACCTGTTCCAGCGTGAACAGAAACCACGGTAACGCTCGAGCAGGAAACAGTGTTGAAGATGTCCCATCAGAAACAGCGGGGATGGTTCATTAAGTGGATTCTGCAGAGCTGCTACTTTCTGATGCTGCCCCCACTGGTCATCTGTGGAACTGCACACTCCCACAGAACGCAGGACACATAAAGTATCCACGACCTCACTTAGCTGTTCTTGACGCTTTGACAGTTTCCTGTGATTTTAACATTCGTGAACCAACCACACACAGATAGCCACGCACACATGACGAGGCCCCACCCACGCATGTCGACCTGTGTCGTTAGCATCGTTAGCATTAAGTCTGACTGTTAACTCCTCTGTCCTCCAGCTCCCTGAACACAGAGTAGTAATGTAGTGCTACTGTAGTATCTCTACATTAGTGCTAAGCAGAGGAAGTACTGCAGCTAACGCTGTGTTCATGTTATGTTTGGACTATGGGTATTTTCACATTGTCATCCTTACCTCAGAGCTGCAGATTTGATGAATACGATTATTTTGTCCTTTATCTGTTTTTATCTTTGTCTTGTCCTAGAATTTACTGTCAGACAACAGAAAATATTCACTTTTATATTCAAGAGAATTTTGATTCAAAATTATTGATCAATTACCAGAATACTTATTAATTTTCTGTCAAATGTATTTGTGGATCAGTAAAAACACGTATGTTAATTTCTGTTGTGATGACGTCACAACGCTCCCAGGTCGGAAGTTTCCTGATCTTTACATTCTCCCAACACAACCTGAACGCAGCACAACTCGGTAAACTCCTCAGGTCAAAGCGTGCGATTGGTCGGGTGTTAAACTGGTGCATACAGTCAGACAGGTCCTGTCATGGTGGATCAACACTGAGTGATGTTAATGTTTACTTTCCTTCTACCTGCAGACCGCAGACATAGACTCCACCCCCCAGAAGTCAGAGACCACGCCCCCCTCGCCCTCCACTGCCTCCGAACACGAGGTCAGTCTCGTAGACATGTTCAGGTTCAGGTCTGTGTCTGTAAATTTGAGTGTTGTTTAGATTCCCTGTCTGTTTGTATCGACAGGAAGTGAAAGCCGCATCAGTCCCAACGAGCCCCTCCCCCACTTACCAGAGCACAGCACTGACCACACCAAAGGTACGTCACGGTTTCCCCAGGTGTGACGTTACCTGGAGGAAGGAGGGAACATTAATTCTAAACATCACATGTGTTTGTGTTTTCAGCCCAAAGCTCATCAGCTGAGCATCAAGACCTTCTCCAGTCCAACTCAGTGCACTCACTGCACCTCACTGATGGTCGGACTCATTCGCCAGGGATACGCCTGCGAAGGTAGAGTAGGACTCATTACAGCCGTTTACCATGTGTCAGTGTGTCGATACAGCTGGTCGTAGATTAGAGCAGAGCAAACAGTTGGTTTAATCAGCTTCACGTTCTTCAGTCATCTGGTTCTGTCTCGTCTTAAGAGAATGTTCCAGTCCAACTCTCCCTGTCTTTCTGCAGTGTGTTCCTTCATCTGCCATGTTTCCTGTAAAGACCACGCCCCCCTGGTCTGTCCAATCCCAGCAGAGCAGGCCAAGAGGCCTCAGGGCATCGACGTCCAGAGAGGCATCGGCACCGCCTACAAGGGATACGTCAGGGTATGACCTCCAGAGAAGAGGTTCTACAGTAGTTCCTCAGTGGTTCCACAGTAGTTCTACAGTAGTTCTACAGTGGTTTTAAAGTAGTTCCTCAGTGGTTCCACAGTAGTTTTACAGTGGTTCCTCGATGGTTCTACAGTGGTTCCTCAGTGGTTCTTAAGTAGATACACAGAAGTTCCACAGTAGTTTTACAGTGGTTCTACAGTGGTTTTACAGTAGATCCACAGTGGTACCACAGTAGTTTTACAGTGGTTCCTCAGTAGTTCCACAGTGGTTCTACAGTGGTTCCTCAGTAGTTCCACAGTGGTTCTACAGTGGTTCCACAGTAGTTGCACAGCAGTTTTACAGTGGTTCCACAGTGGTTTTACAGTAAATCCACAGTAGTTCCACAGTAGTTCTACAGCAGTTTTACAGTGGTTCCACAGTGGTTCTACAGTAGATCCACAGTAGTACCACAGTAGTTATACAGTGGTTCCTCAGTAGTTCCACAGGGGTTCTACAGTAGTTCCTCAGTAGTTCCACAGTAGATCCACAGTGGTTCACATGATGATTCTGATGGTTCCACGGTGATTCTACGATAGATCCACATTGGTACCACAGTAGTTTTACAGTGGTTCCTCAGTAGTTCCACAGTGGTTTCCTGAGTAGTTTTACAGTGGTTCCTCAGTGGATTTCCCAAAATAGTTTACGGTGGTTCCACGGTGGTTCTACAACCAGATCCACAGTAGTTCTCACATAGTAGATCATTAGACCAGAACCACATGTCGTCGTCTCTCTCTCCAGATTCCGAGAGCCCAGTGGAGTGAAGAAGGGCTGGCAGCGGCGTTAAGCTGTGGTGTCTGACTGTAAACTGTTCCTCGATGTCAGAGGAAGGTCCACCCAGCCAGGGTTGTGGCTAGTCTGGTCCCTCGACCTCAGGTAACCTCTGACCTCAGGTCCAGGAAGTCACGAGGCAGTCTCAGGTCTTTTAGGGCAGGTTGCATGAGTCTTTGAGAAGGTATGGTAGTTTAGGATGCAGGTGGTTTTGAGAAGGTTGGGGTAGTTTTTTCAGGAGGCTTTTTCTCCTTAGTGCTGGTGTGGATGTTTTGATAGCTATAAATTCACCGTGCTGATGTAGAGCACATTCTTGTATTATTTTCTGTTTCAGGGCGAGGTTTTCTATCAGCAGCTCTGTCTTGGCGTCAGATGTGATCCCATGCCACGGGAAGGACATCCCCTGCATCTTCCAGAGTGAGACTAGGTCTTCTGTCCTCCTCTGTCTGACCTCGGCCTGCAGCTTATCCTGATTGTGGTTGTTGTGATCAGGTGACATCGTGCTGGCTGATCTCACAGCTCTCCTCGGTGTCTCATGGTCCTGGGCGGAGGCGGGGTCGAGGGAGAGTGGGTCAGTCCTGGAGGTCTGCAGGTATCTGACCAAGAACCTGCTCCAGAGTCGACGGGTCACGTACTGCCACAATTCTCTGACGGCAAACTCCCGTCATCAAGACCCACGCTGTAGAAGCTGCCAGTGCTTGGTCAGTGTCCATCACCGACCTCTCTTTATTCTCATGGTTTTGTTCTGGTTGTTTTTAGTGAGTTTAACATCTTAAGTAAAATCTGTCTGTACTGTTGGTCCCACATGGTTCTCAAGTTTGATCCTTCTTGAATCTGAAGGTTCGTAATCCTGTTCTCTGTCTCTGCAGATCGGGCGGATCGCCCTGGGAACAGAGGATGGACTGTTAGTAGTGAGGTTACCAGGGCGGTGGGAACCTGGGTCGATCCAGCGTCTTCTTCCAGGCTGAGAGCATCATGTAGTGAATGGTAACCTCTGTCTCTCCCTGCAGTTATCGTTCGGGCAGTCGACGGTAAGAAGGAGGTTTATCAGATCGATCTGATCCCAAAGAAGATCGCTCTCTGCTCTGTGGTAGGAACCGTCACGTTCCTCCACCTGGGGAAGATGCTGCTGGAGGGTCGCAGACACGGCCTTTGACGATAAGCTGGCAGATGCAAGGCTGCCAGGCTCTGACACGGGGCTGCTCCGTCCGGGCCCCTTCTGCCTGCTAGCTGCGGTAAGCGACAGGTCAGAACCTGAACAGCTCTGTTCCTGTCTCTGTGGTTCTGGTTCTCTTCCATTCTAATGTTCTTAGCTGTTTATGTTTCACTCCAGGTTCGGTGCTCACGAGATCACTCAAAGGCAAAGCCTCTCCTACAAGAGGGCTGTGGAGGTGTGCAGGCTCAGGTGCTGCGGTGCAGTGGTTGGGTATGGTGAGGAAGCGGCTGTGCGTCGGGTACCCGCCGGGCTTAGCTCTGCTGGCCCTGCAGGCGTGATCGTCCCTATCAGCCTGGTGAGCCCCGCTGACCTCGCTGGCTTTTCCTGGCCCAGCAGCGCTGGGCGCGCCCTGCGCCCTGGAGTCGGATCAGCAGAGCTGCTGCTCTGCTTCAGCCAGCTCGGCATCTACGTGGATGGACAGGGCCGCGGTCCAGAACCCAGGAGCTAATGTGGCCCCTTGACGCCCTTTCATGTAGTATGTCCTCCCTACTGGTCCATTTTCATCCAGGTAGAACAGTTCAGACAGGTGCAGGTAGAACAGGTCAGACGGAATTGCGGAGTGGTGCGTCAGGTGAGTGTCTGTGTTTACGGGTGTACAGGTGTGATACGGTCCTTTTCCTCTGAGCTCTAACTCGTCCCACCTGACGTTACGGTGAGTGTAGGTTGGCGTCTTTGATAATATTCACCACAGGTGGAGTTCGAATATCTCCTCCGTGGTAACCAATCCTGGCATACAGCACAGCCTGTAATCAGCCAATCACAGTGTAGGACTGGTTGAGGACCTGGTTCTGTCTCTGTCCTCAGATCAGACCTCTGAGCGTTGAGGGACATTAAACCTGCTGGAGTTCAGAGCCTCCTGCGTCTGATTTACTTTAGCAACACCTCATCGGGTAACAGCCACACACACCACAGACATGACACACACCTGAAGCACAAACACACCAACTGAAACACAGATACCAACACTGCACCCTGACATCTCAGGAAGCTAGCATTATGCTCACCTGTCTCCCACCACCAGCCCTACTGTCCACAGGCGACCTCACAGCCAGAGCCGTCCGGGACCACAGCAGGAAGTTGATGGTTGAACTACTTGGCAAGAAGTTTCTCTTCAAAGGTTCCTGAGGAAGGCGACTTCAGCAGAGGAGGTGACTAAACAACTTTCGGCAAAATAAACAACAACTCGACAAAAACAAACAACAAACCAAAATAAATGACCCTCGACAAAATAAACAACAACTTGACAACTAAAATCTCACAGTGACTATAAATAAACACAAGCATACACTGATGTATACGTTAAACTTTTATGTGTCCTATCACATTTATTGTGTATTGGTCATGTATTGATTGTGTATTAGTGGTGTATTGATAGATGTATTGGTTGTGTATTGGCCATGTGATTATTAGTTTCGTATTGATAGTGTATTGATTGTGTATTGATTGTGTATTGGTTGTGTTGTCAGGGGAATCTTTGGGGATCCTGAGAGGCTCAGGTGAAGATGTTCTAACCCGACCAACACAACCACGTGGCCCTTAGGACTGGGAGGCGGGATGCAGTCTCATGGACCCCTCCCTCTGGTAACTCTCCTCCTCCTCCTCCTCCTCACTCCTCATTGCAGCATGTTCTCCTCCTCCTCCTCCCCCCCTCGAAGGCAGCTCTGATCATCACACAGCTCCTCCTCTCTTCTCTCCTCCTCCTCCCGTCTCCTCCTCCACCTCTCTTCCCAATTATTTCAGGTTGGTGATGTCCTCCCTCTCCCCTCCCGTCACCCTCCCCTCCTCCTCCTCCTCCGTCACCCTCATCTCTCCCCCTCAACTTTGAGCACGTCTATCACATGGCGTCGGGCGTCGGCGGCGCCTTCTTGCAAGCCTCCTCCTCCTCCTCCTCCCAGCCGCAGAGCCTCCTGCAGCCTTCCTCCTCCTCCTCCTCTCCTCCACCTCCTCCTCTCTGGGAAGGGTAGGCAGCTTCTCTATCTCCCTCACCCCTCCCTCCCCCCACTCCCCCCTCTGCCTGGTCTGCAGTGGTCCAGTAGCCAAGTGGTGTGAAGTACTCTTCGGGCTGCGCTCCAGGTCAGGTGTGACAGACCAGGTGTTCTCTCACCTGGCCAGAGGCAGACAGGTGGTGCATGACCAATAAAATATGGAGCGATGAGTGTGACAACATGTCCGACTGACCTGACACACCTGAGGAGCAGCGATACTACGCAGGTGGGCGGTCAGTGGGACAAATGTAAATGCTGAGTCAGAGTCAGGCTCACAGAGGGAGAATATGACCACAGGTTAACAGGCAGGTGTTGATCAGGTATTGATCAGTTGTTGATCAGTTATTGATCAGTGGTGATCGTTGTTGATCAGTTATTGATCAGCAGTTGATCAGCAGTTGATCAGGTATTGATCAGTAATTGATCAGTTATTGATCAGTGGTTGATCGATTTGTTGATCAGTTGTTGATCAGGTGATCGTCCACTCGGGTGTTCAATCGGGTGGCAGCTATACAGGTAGAACTCAGTCATCGTGGCGTGAGCGCTGGCTGAAAGGGCAAGGCGGAGAGCTGGATCGTTTTCAGTATTGAAGATCAGTCTGCTGATGCGTTTTCCAGATTAATCGACCAACTGATCAATCCAACCCGATTGTGTCAGGCGGGGTAATGGATGATCAATTCTGTGGTCAGGTTTTGCTGTGATCACCTGATCGATTCATCAACTGATCAATACGTTGGTTCAGAGATGAACTTCTCATGAACAATTCAACCCGAACTGTTTCAGTCTTATCAATAATTCAGTGATGATCAAGAAACTGTATTGATCCTCATCTTTCTGTTCTGTTTGAGCTTCTTACTCATTCTCTAACTGTTCCTGTGCTTTTACTCACTGTCTTCATCTGGATCATCTCCTTGTAACGCACAGCTCCAGAGGCAGGGCTTTATACAACCACAGGGGTAGCTGCACTGTTCAGCCTGTAAATCCTGTGTGTGTGTGTGTGTGTGTGTGTGTGTGTGTGTGTGTGTGTGTGTGTGTGTGTGCGTGTACAGGATTGTGATGCCTTCCTCTCAGGATGGCTCTGTCGAAGATAAGCCCAGCCCCCTATCCAGTATCTCCGCCAACAGAGAAGCAGGCGCATCCCACTTGCGGCTTCAAGGTAGCTCACCTGTACATCTGGGTGGACATGCACACCTGAGACCTGTTCTGGAAGAGGTAACTGTCTGATCTCAGAGTAACTTCAGGAGTAACTTGGTGACGTCAGGTGTAACTTCCTGAATTAACCTGTATTATGAAGGTGGATAGGTTTTACCTGAGGTCTGCTGCCATGGTAATTTACACTGCATCTCTAAACTGCTCCGAGCAGTTTATGTTAGAAATCAGTTAACTTGGTGTACCAGTGTACTTCTACCTAAGCTCCATGGAACAACCAATCAGCAGAGAGGAGGCTGACTCTGCAGGACAGGGTTCTCTAAAGACCGTCAGACCCCCACCCTATCTAGAATGTTTCCTATTTCCTTCAGGTTCAGTTTCCATGAGCTGAAATACTGTTAACATAGGTTCATACAGAACATAACAGCACACATTCAGCCATATACAGCCTGAGTGTTCCAGGCAGAACATCATTAACAGTAGCTCATTCTCAGACATACTTGTTACGTGTTGACTGTAATCAAGTATCTGATAGCCAGTCACATATTCGATGTCCTTACATCTCATATTACAGATGAAAAGTCAGAACATGTGACCAGTCTCCCTGTCTTTATTGGTTTTTTACATTGTCGTTAGAGTCTCTTTAAATTCCTCCAAACCCACAGAATTAGCATTTGCGCTCTTCATCTGAAATGCAGTTGCGCCTTTAATGAACACACTAACTCTGATTAAGTGCTGACTCAACTTACGACATCTGAACCACCGTCGTGCAGCTAGCACCAGATCTCAGGCAGTCAGGGTTTTATCAGCCCGACTTTCCTTGATAACCTGCTGAGTTAAACTAGAGGAGAGTTCAACTGCCTTCATAGTACAGACCTCCAGGACTCAGACCTCAGAGACTCTGAACTCCCAGACTCTAGACTCCGAGTCTGTCACACAGTCCCTAGGGAGAACTCAGGTTACCTGGGCCAGGTGATAACCAGGCGTCGTGACCACCTGTCCTCAGTGATGTCATCTAGAATCTGTGTTTCCTATTGGTTTAGATTTTGAGGCGGAGCTTACGCCTCGTGACCCAGACCAGGACCTGGACGGTAACACACACACTCACACACACACACACTCTCTCTCTCTCTCAGGCTCTGAGAGAAATAAATAAGCGTTAGAGCGTTTGTCATCGAGTTTTATTTCAGTCGACAGAAAACCACAGCTCTGTTGAACTCTCTCTCTCTCTCTCTGCCCCCCCGCTGGCGGACTGGACTGACAAACCTCGGCCCTCAGCAGCTCCGCCCCAGCTGGCCCCCAGCCCTAACTCCCCCCACGCAGCCAGCTCACCCTGGATGGCGCTGGACTCTGAGGCCTGATGCCGCCCCCTGCACACCTGGTGGGGGAGGGCTGGACACTAAGCCAATCAGGCTGCTGACTGGCAGTTGGGTTTTACTTTGCTGATTTTATTGTGGCAGGGTGTGTCACAGGCTTCCTGCTGCTTTTATTCTGTTGGATTTACCTGCTTGGGAAATACGCCCTCTGGTTTAACCCACGCACTGCTGATGGCTGCTGTGTGTTTTGACCTTTGGCTTTTATTCAGTTGGTTCTGTGGGACCAATCAGCTCCTCTCTTCTTTATTAAAGACTTCCTGTGTTGAGCTTCAGCTGGGCGTTGGCCGCTTGAGCTAACAGTGGCTAACTGACAGGCGGAGGTCTCACTCTGATGGAAAACACTGGAATTAATTTTAAAGGTTTGTTGGGAGTTGCATCATCTTCGCCGTTGTTGTTGTGAGAAAAATAATCTTTGATTTTGTGTAGGTGATGATCTTTCCTATCGCATATATCTCTGACCCGCCCCTGACTTCCAGAGCTCAGGTGGATCAGGTGAGGGGTCATCTAGACACTACTGCTCTGTTTCTTCCAGGAGATCACAGTTAAGATCTTTGTAACTAAAACCTGTGCTGACCGAAACACAATAAAAGAAACCTGAAGAGAACCTGTCTGTGTCTGGGTCTGAGGGCGGAACACCTGGAACCAGCACACACAGGTCACCCAGCACCTGTAGTACAACGATGCGAAGGTTCTGAGTCCTGAACCTAGTTCTGGTCTGCAGGTAGCAATGATTTATTATCAGTCTCAACCTGCTCTGGATGAAAAGCCTTGAGATGACTTTTGTTTGTGATTTGATACTGTACACTATCGGTGGAGCCCCTCCCTCCCTGAGGATCAGCTGGTGATCCTTTGGACCCCCCTCCTCTCTCACCTCCTCCTCCTCCTCCCCTCCCCCCTCAAAGAACATTGTTTATCAAAACTGTTTTTCTTCTAATGTTTATGTTTTGCAGATTTATATTTGATTTCAACTCAGTCTATTATTCTCTCTCTCCTCCTCTCTTCTCCTCTCCTCCTCATTTCTCCTCTTCTCCTCTCCTCCTCTTCTTTCCTTCTCCTCCTCTCTCTCCTCCTCTCTCCTCCCTCTCTCCTCCTCTCCTCTCCTCCTCCCCTCCTCCCCTCCTCCTTTCATCTCCTCTCTCTCCTCTTCCTCTCCTCCTCCTCCTCCTCTTTCCTTCTCCTCCTCTCTCCTCCTCCTCCTCCTCCTCCTCCTCCACTTTCCTTCTCCCTCCTCTCTCCTCCTCTCCTGCCCTTCTCCTCCTCTCTCCTCCTCCTCTCCTCCCACTCCTCCTCTTGCCTTCTCCTCCCTCTCTCTCTCTCCTCTCACTCTCTCTCCCTCTCCTCCTCCTCCTCCTTTCCTTCTCTTCCTCTCTCCTCTCTCCTCCTCTCATCCTCCTCCCCTCCAGACTCCATCTGTTTCATTAGAGCCCTCATTAATCATTCATTAATCCCTCAGCTGTGTCTGACCAGGTCACTGAATAATAGTGTGGTAGGGCCTGTTACACACAGATTCAGCCAATCACGTGTCTGGATCAGGCAGAGACAGCACAGCCAATCCAGAGAGCAGATCAGGAATCAAGTCGGTAACATGTTTCTGGGGTTTTCAGCCGAGTCTTCAGGTCACACCTGGGACAGGTGACTTTCATCACACACGACCAATCCACATCACCCACAGCTGAACAACACAGAGCCAGTATCAGAGATGATGAAGATGAAGATGGTGATGAAGATGAAGATGAGAGATGATGATGATGAAGATGAAGATGAAGATGATGATGATGAAATTCAAGATGATGATGAAGATGATGATGATGATGATGATGAGAATGATGATGATGAAGATGATGAACTGTGGTTGAATCAGTTCACAGTAAAACAGAAGTTTCAGAAAGTTCACTTCTTCATATTTGTCATCAAACTTTCCCTGATGTCTTCCAGGACCTGTGACCTCTGACCTCTGACCTCAGGTTCTCGTCATCAGACAGAAAATCGCGTCACTGATGTTTTGAACGTTTGTTTTCTTGCAGGAAACTTGGACTCAGCTCAACCGACTTCCTGTTACACCTCCACCACACACATACTCAGTTCCTCTTCTGTTTCAGTTTAAAGTTTAACATCTGTTCTCTGGGTTTAATGCACAATCAATAATAATCAATAGCAATCAGTTCACTGGTCTGGACATATTTAATCTATTGGACAACAAACGTCTCACAGATTAAACTCGTCCCAACTCCTGAACCAGACTTTTATTTTTGGAAATGACTTTTCGTTGTTCTGTCACCTCTGGATTTAAAACCCTGCTACTGTTACCATGAGCCACAGGTTCTCGTTGGTTGCTTCGGCAACGCCCAGAGGCAGTGACAGGAAACAGCTCAGCGGAGAAGTCGGGCACAGACAGGAGTCTCTCACACGACAGGAAACAGAGACACCTGAACTTTGCTGCTGTTTCTAATAGCCAACGACCTGATTCTACTGACACTGGAATCTGCTGCTCTTTACAGGCTCTACTGTCCCTGTTATTTCCTCTGAGCTTAACATGCAGCAGTTACCACGGTAGTCTGGACGTGTCCCTGAGCAGCTGTGGATGGTGACACGGCGTCTCCTGAGATCTGAGATCTTTTTATTAAACCGAACAGAAACAGTTTTCCATCAGCGACAAAGATTTACATGTTTTACAGTCCTGGTCTCCCAGGTTTTTGCAGGTCACGGTCCTGATACCGGGTTTTACAGTCTGGTCTCCAGGTTTTTACAGTCCTGGTCCTGAATCTCAGGTTTTAGTCCTGGTCTCCCAGGTTTTTACAGATCCCTGGTCCTGGTCTCCAGGTTTTACCAGTCCTGGTCTCCCGGGTTTTTACAGGTCCTGGTCCTGGTCTCCCAGGTTTTGGTCTGGTCTCCAGGTTTTTACAGTCCTGGTCCTGGTCTCCAGGTTTTTTGATCCTGGTCTCAGGTTTTTTACAGTCCTGGTCTGTTCTCCAGGTTTACAGGTCCTGGTCCTGGTTTTAGGTTTTTACAGTCCTGGTCTCGGGAGTGTTTACAGGTCCCTGGTCCTGGTCTCCAGGTTTTACAGTCTGGTTCCAGGTATTTACAGGTCCTGGTCTCTAGTCAGATGGAGCCTTAGATCTGTAGTGACTCATGTTTTCATCAAGCCACCACCTTCCAGGTTGACTTCCTTGCATCTTCGTCTGCAACTGTTCCGACTGTAAAACCAAATCAGAGTCAACAAGTCCCAAAAGAGTCCATTAAAGTCCATCAGAGTCTGGGGACTGGGGACTCCTGTCAGGTCCCTGGTGGTTTCTCTCCTCGTGCCTCTCGGACTCGGCTGCATTCCAGCTCTGGAGTTCTTGGTGGGCTGGATCTTGTTCCTGGCTGCTGTCAGACCCGGGTCCCTCGGCTGCGCTCGGCTGCAGATCAAGCGCATAAGGCCTCGCTCAGCTCTTTGCGGATGTTGTTACTGGACAGGGGCGTAAGGATGGGGTTAGCGGCACACTGTTGGCGGTGGACAGGCCAAGGGAGATGGTGTAGGGCGTGTACGTTCTTCTCGAACAGACAGGCGCCATCCTGGGGAAGTGGAACATGAAGGCCCAGCCAGCAGGATCAGGTGGTGCAGGCGAAGCAGACCAGAACAGGACCACCACAGCCACACACGCCAGCCCAGCGGACACGGTCCTACTGCTCGCAGCAGCCCGCTGCACAGTGGCCGGATACGCGGTTTCGCCGCCACGCCAGCAGCAGCAGCCCGGGATCAGGAAACCCGACCACCCGGCGGCGTAGTTGGCTTCGTCACCATGGCTGCTCTGACTCGCTCGAAGCAGCGCTGGTTGCCTGGTGACGCCCTCCCTCATGGTAAAGGCAGGGGATGTGACCGGGCGGCCACCAGGGGCCGATGGCGAGGCGATGAGGTGGCTGCCGCGCGCAGACCCGGGTTCCGCTGCAGACCACAGCCCGCATGGCGGTCACCCAGGATGCAACAAACGGAAAGATGCTGATGTACATATTTGTTGAAGAAGATGTAGCCTGTTAACACAGGCAGCCCGAGCTCCATAGCCTGGTGACCAAGGCTGGCCTTAGATGCCCACAGAGCAAGCGTGAAAAGGTAGAGTGGTCGCTTTTTGAGCTCCACAGGTAATGCCCAGCACGTTTGCTTCCTGCGCCTGCAGGTGAGGAGTAGACAGTCAGCAGGTGCCCGGCACCCGACAACCAGCACTGTGCTGTACAGCAGCACCAGCGGCAGGCGGCATGGCCGTATGGTGGCTACATACTGAACTCCCGTTGGTCGCCAGGTCGCAGGCGTCAGCGGCGACAGCTGGGCGTGCATAAATATCAGCCGACCAATCCAGGTTCAAGGTCAGAGTGTCTGCAGGGGAGACAGAGGCGACCAATCGGGTTTGAGTCTGCAGGGGACCAGAAACAAAGGTCACAGGAAGCAACAGCGATAAAACCCTGACAACCGTTTATTCGACTGGTCTCTGCAGAGGCGTTAACGAAGAGACAGATGTCTGTGTCTTCATCCAGCGTCTTCTCGTGTCAGAGGTTCTGTTCCCTCGTTCTCGTCTCTCTTTTCTCACCATTTCTTCCTGTTTCTAATTTACTGACTCTACGTTTCTCACATTCTAAAGGAAAAATTGTTTTCACGATGTGAAGTTCCAGCTGCTGATGAAAGGTCATGAAAAGCTCCGGAACTGCCGTGGACCCATCAGGTGAGTTTAACAAATATTAAAATATGTGACCAGATTTTTTGATTATCAACGACCGATCAATGGATGAAGTTGTTAAACTTCCTGTGAAAGCTGATAAAATAAGAATGTGACATGAATCAGAATCAGACATGATAGGTTCAGAGTCTGTTGATTTTTATTAGAGGAAAACTGAAGCTGCTGAAAACTCATTTCCTGGCGCGTCATCGCTGCTTCCTGTGTGACAGGAAAACCCCGCCACAATAACGGCTCTTTTTGTCCAGTGGGTTCTCACAGTTGCACATAATAAACTGACTGGAAACCACGTCTCTCAGGATTCAGTCAGAGTTTCTTCTTCTGTGGTTTCAAACAAACTGAATGATTCATTATTAAACTGAAAGTCAGGTTTCTGGAGTACAAGGTTTTCAATAAACTACAGTAGAAACTCAAAGCTGTTTGTTGACCTTCAATAAACCAGAAGACAGATGAGTCAGAATCAGATCAATCATCAATCATCAATCACATCAACAGTTTAATAATGATAATTAAATTACACTGGTAATCAATACTTTAACATAACAGTATTTATATATGGTATCGAAATACTTTTCCTTCTGGATTTTCAAACTGTTTTTAATTTAATGCTTTTTCAAAATGAAGTATCACCTGTCAATCAAATGTTGAGAGACAGCACCGTCAATCACATCCTCTGGCTGTCAGGGTGGGCAGAAAGCAGAGCTTTAGTGTGATTATTGACCTCGTTGACTGTGATGGCTTTAAAGAAAATCAAAAGAATGAGCAGATGAGAAGTTTAATTTTGTGAAGTCACTAGTCAGTTTCACATGAAGTCAACCAGTCAGCAATCAATCAATCAATGATTCCTAGTTGCTGCTGCTCAGATGATACGAAAATCACTCACAGTAATCTATTACACTGTAGTAATAAAGTAGCAAGAATTACTATATATGTAGTGCTGTGACTGTGAGTACACGGTATATATTAGTGCTACAGTATATGTGTAGTGCCACAGTATATATTAGTGCCACAGTATGTAGTACTGGTGTATTAGTACCACAGTATATGGTGCCACAGTATATATTAGGCACTACAGTATGTATTAATTTCACAGTATATATTAGTGCCTGATATGTATTAATTACTACTGGTATGTGTGTAATTGCTACAGTATATAATGGTGCCACGGTATATATTAGTACTACAAGTATGTATTAGTACCACAGTATATATTAGTGCTACAGTATATATTAGTGCCACAGTATATATTATTACCACAGTATGTGTATTAGTACTACGAGCTAAAAGACTGAACTACAGTAACACCTCTAATACAGTAGTACTACAGTAATACTACAGTATTAAACTACTACCACAGTAATAATGTAACGGTCCGGTTCTGATTTGGTAAAACTCACCCTGGTCTCACTCCATCAGTCTGTGTCCCTCGTGCTGTCTGGTTGTCCGCCATGAGCTGCTCTGGGATTCGTCACGTGACAACACAAAAACACGTCTAGGAGCATCATTTATTCATTCTCATCTTTAATTCATCACGTCATCATCATTTATTCAGCTTCCCGCGGTAAAACAGAAGCAGTTTACAGGCAGAAGGAACGATCCGCCATCTTGTGTCGATCGGCTGTTGCTGCAGAGACTCCTCTTACACCTCCCCCACCTCACACTCACACACACTCACACACACTCCCCTTTCATTCAAACTGGTAAAATCAGATCAGTTCACATTTTAAAAATATTTTTATTCATCACATTTAAACAAACTTCCTCTTGGAATGTTGAGTGATGACTGTCGATGAGTCCATTGGGAGTTATCATTGAGGGTCGGCGAAACATAAGCTCCACCACCCCGTGTTCTACGGGGAGGGAGTCAAACCAGGCCTCTTCTTTTCGACCAATGAGACTGGAAGCAGATCACGAGCTGACTGGGCCGTTCCTGTTGTCACAGTGAGCTGACCTTCCTCCTCTCCATACAGGAAACTGTCACTGTTGTTTCAAATAAAGTCTTTCAGCAAAACTTTTTAGGATCATTTCCAGTTCTTCCACGGTTGCTGAAGAAGAAGAAACAGTCAGGTCACATGGCGATGATGATGGTGATACTTGATGAGGTATTTACGAGTTGTCAAGCGCTTCGTTGATCTTCCTCTCCTCCACACGACCCTCGCTCCACCTTCCTCGGTATCTAGCAACTGCTGCGGTCCTTCAGGTCCAGTCGTCTGATTGGCCCAGAGACACACAGTCAACCATTGATATCACAGGGTTAACTTAAGCCTGGCCTCTAAACTGATCATCCAATCAGAGGCAGATAAAGGTAAGCGTGTCTCACGTTGATGATGATATCGTGACATTTATGTTTCTGGGTAGCGAATGATCCACAGGCTCGTCGTCCACAACCCCACGTACTCCTACAGCACCTATCGTCCACACCCACACACCTGTTGGCCGCCCTATCAGCTGCCACCTCCCAGTCCAGCTCTAGCCGCCTCACCTGCGTGGGCGGAGTTTTCTGGAGGATATCGGCGACTCCGATGGAAGCCAAGGGTGACTTCTTCCTGGTGAAGCGAGCCAGTTCCTGCTGGTGAACAGGCGTCAGCGTCCACCACGCCTTCAGCTTAGCCCTCGCTTGTAGCGCTGTCACAAGAACTGCTTCTCTGAAATCTGAGGGTCTGGGTCAGAAGTCAGGGGTCAGCTGCAGGTCAGAGACTGAGGCTGTGATCAATGTGCTGACAGGAGACCTCACCTGAAAGGTCTAATGACGTTCAAAGGACTGCTGTAGGTTCCCTGTAAACACAACAACATCAACAACATCATCAACATCAACAACATCAACAACAACAACATCAACCTTAACATCATCATGTATCAACAACCATGGCAGCAACATCAACGAAAAGCAACAACAACAACATCAGCATCAACATCAACATCAACCCAATCGGTGGGTGAGTGCCAGGAGGGTCAGAGATAGATTGGGCTGATGAGAAATCAGCAGTTACTCAGATAACTACTGAATTTACAGCAGGGTCTGCAGAAGATCATCTCATGCCTTGAAGCGGGTACAGCAGCCAGGCTTACACCTGTCACACACCTGTCAGTCCTGTCAGCTGAGACCCAGTTCACAGACTCACCAACACTGGAGCGACAGAAGACTGAAAACGTCACCTGGTCTGATGATTTCTGCTCAGATCATCTCAAACTGTTTCTTCAACAGTGAGTTCGCTGTGATCGGCGACCTGCAGCAGCTGAGTGAATCTTTGTGTGTATATATTATTATACACAGGTGTGTACACAGTGTGTATATAGTGATGTGACCTAGGACTCGGTGGTAGTGTTGAGAAGCAACAGTAGTACAGGGGTTGTGATCAGCGAGCATGTTGTGAGGGATCGAAACTCTTCTGGGGAGCTTCTGGAAGAATTTCACCTTCCCTCCACGCTTTCGTACAGTCTGTGCTTCAACAGGCGGAGGAGAGCTGGGAGTTAAACTGGAGGTTTGAACTGAGGTAACCACCAGTTTAAACTGGTTTAACTAGTTTAAACAGTTTCTGACCTCGATGATGATGTCTCTCCAGCAAGGTGTAGTGGTCACCAGACATGGCCGAGTCCTCTGGAGAAAATGGAAAGACTGAAGACAAACAGTAAACAACAACAGTAAGAAAACAGCAACAGCCACCGTCACACAGTAGTGATGATGATGTCATCTCCTGTACTCTGCGATTATCACTCACCTGAGGCAGCTCTTCAGAGTCCCATCTCTTGTTTCATCTGCGATATCAGGTGTTCTTTATGCCAGCAGCTGTTACCATCGATGGGAAGGAAATGACATCAGAAGTCCGGTAGTGATAGCGACATACTGCAGAGTGTGTTAGCAGTGTGATTACGTGCATAGCGTCCTCCGTCCTGCCCAGGCTCTGAGGACCAACAGGGAAAACACAGTCCTTTTAAGGATTAGACCTGCGGCAGGTGGTGGAGTGTGACAGGTATGGACAGGGTGACAGGTGTGACAGAGTGTGAACAGGTGTGACAGAGTATGAACAGGTGTGACAGGTGCTTGAACAGGCGTGAACCCAGGTGTGACAGGTGTGAACAGGTGTGAACAAGTGTGACGAGTGTGAACAGAGTGTGACAGATGTGAACAGGTGTGAACAAGTGTGGCCCGGTATGGACAGGTGTGACAGGTATGGACAGAGTGTGAACAGGTGAGCAGGTGACCACTAGGCAGCTCCATGGCAGCCTCTGGTCTCCTAGTTTCAGTCAGGTAGTGGATGGAAGTGTCTCAGAGCCGTCTGTCTGGACTCAGCTCCCGAAACAAAACCTCTGAACACACGAACAGAGTCAGACCTCCTGAACTGGGGAACCAGGATCCAGGACCAGCAGATCTCAGGGCAGCAGACTCACCTTTACTGGCGTCCTCTTCAAATAAATCAACACCTGGGCTTGAGCAGCCCCGTTTAATCAAGTTGTTAATAAAGTTTACGAATTTGAATTGTTGTGAATGTGAACATAATAAAAGTTACAGCAGTGATAGCGTTTAGCCGTGGCGCTAGCGGAGAAATCAGCAGCAAGTTTGTCCTGCAGGGCGGAACTTCTCCAGAACACAGCCTGAGGTACAGTTGCAGTACAAATACACAGTAATACTACAAGTACAAATACAGCAATACCACACAATAATACTACAGAGTACCAATGCACAGTAATACTACATTTTTAGTACTACTGAAGTACTGCACAATATACTACAGAGTACAAATACACAGTAATACTACAAAGTACTGACCCTCTGCAGGTATTTCTTACCTTTCCTTTTCCATCCTGTGAACTGTCCTCCTCAAGCGACCAATCTTGACATAGTCCTGGCAATCACATGATGATAACATCATGTTTTCACAGCAAGAAATGAAAACATACAGTCAGACTGTAATCAGATTACCTATCAGACTGTAATCAGATTACCATATATTCAGATTTGGGTTTTCGGGCTCAGGGCGTAGAGTCTGACATGAGGCAGTCACTAAGAGCCCAAACACAAACACAGAATCAGTCTATGTTCATTCGTTCATTCCTCCTCTCATTCATTTATTTGTTCATTCATTTCCTCACTCTCTCATTCCATTCATTTGTTCATATCATTCATTCACTCACTCTCTCATTTCCATTCACTCCTCTTTCATTCATTCCCCTATCATTTTCCGTTTCATTTCACTCACTCTCATTCATTCATTCACTCAGACTCACAGTCAGTGAACTAGAGCTTCCTGTGTTTAGTTTTCCTGCAGAGACAGATGAAATCTTTGGTGTTGAACACATGAACTTACTGATTATCAGTGACATCATAATGTTTTGGTCTAATGTGACTTGAGTCACCTGTCTCACACCTTTGAACAAGGGCTCAGGGAGGTAACCTGGGTAGCTCTGCTGATGGTTGGAGTGTGAGGCGTTGATCTTGGGAGGGCGGGCTCTCTGTCCAAGTCCTCTGATTGGGCCTTGCCGTCTCTCTGACCGACCAGGAGATACCTGGGACACAGGAGAGTGATTGCCTGCAATAATCTGGCCAGCATTCTGTCAGGTGTTCCACCCATGACAACCTCCCGACAGGTTCTCCGCTCCAGCTGACCTTCTCGTCGTCTCGCCATCATCTTCCTCACCAGTGGGCGGATGCTGTTCACATACTGTGACTCCTTCAGCAGCAACATCAACACCTGAGCGTCACACAGGTGTTGCAGCGCACCTACTCACACCTCATCATACCTCGCCACCTGCTGACATTTCAAAACTTGTTTTGCAAGACACCCCACCCCACCTGATCTCTGAGGATCACCTGGCACTGTTTCAGGACCAGGATCAGACCTGGTGTGGATCCAGGTATGATTCAGGTGTGTGCAGAACCAGATCTTCTCACTGAACTCCATCACGTCCTTGTCATCAGAATGTGAACCTTTGAAACTTGGAGCTGTTCAGTAGTCTCTTCCTCATCAGGTTTACTCTTCATCATCTGAACACACAAACTTTGTTTAAACTGACAGTTCAGACAAACTTTATTTAGGCAGCTCGCTGGAAGCAGCTGGCCAGCTTTCATATTAGCTTCTACTGCTAACACAGATTAATAAGACTAATGTCACGTTAATAACGCTCTGTCTGATGTCAGGTGTGTGTTTCAATTATGTGTTCAGTATTATATTTTCTGTGTTCCCGACAGCGGCAGGAGGCTGGTTATGCTGGCTAACAGGCATTACGGATTTCACGGTTTGTTTCCAGTCTGACAAACGGCAGGAATGAAGTGACGTCCCAGCGCGCGGATATTTAACCTTTAAACTGGTAACGCCGATCAAAAACCTCCGCTGTTAAACTGACAATCAATCAGAATTGATCAGCTGTGTTTACCTTCAGCTGCAGCAGCTCCTCCTCCTCCTCCTCTTCTTCTTCTTCTGCTTGACAAGTTGCGGCTTCGGCAACATTGGCTGCTGGGGTTGTAGTGAAATAATGCTGTGGACTGAAGACAACTGATCTGACGTGAGTTCTGTTTTGAGGTACTTTATAGGATAAAGGGCAGCTCCATGTTATTGTACTTCTTGTACTGCAGTATTTCCTCTGACACCCGGTAAAGTGCTTCTACCTCCACCTGCTGAACTTAATCAACCTCGCTAATAAGAACAACAGATCAATAAAATGATCAGTAAATTATTAATTAATGATCAATATTTAATATATTGATCAGAGAATGGACTGAATTCCTGGACCTGGCTGTCGTCAGACCTGATCAGATCTGATCAGACTTTATTGATTATCAGGAAAAGCAGAGGTTATCATCAAACTGCTCCATGTGTGGAGTTTTATTTTGAAAGTCATCAGAGTAGTTCCTGTCTGGTGGTTATGTTTGGTCTTTCTCGAACAGCTGATCAGACTCAACTTCAGTCTGTCAGGACACTGCGGTACTGGGATCCACGCTGTGTACTGTTTACTCTGAGGTATAGGTTGTACAACCTGTCAGTCACTATTCAGTCAGTGATCAGTGATTGTTATCGAAGTTATGGCCAAATGGGGTGAGGAGATCCTCGATGGATTGTTTTGAGGAAGCGGGGCACGATGCCTCGCGTCAACAACTGGCACTGGTCTGTGGTTTATCTCTGTTGTCCTACCAATTATCATAGTAGTATTAGTATTAGTAGTATTGAGTATGGTGTCAGCTGTATATTGTTCTGACCGTGGTAGAATCCAGGACTTTCAGACTCTGTGAGCCTGGTCCCCAGATCAGTCCCGTGAGAAACCAGACCCGTGTTTCTGTTTCCACTTCTCTGTGATTTCGCGCTTTGTTTGAAATTCTGACCTCAGATCTTCTTTATAAAATGTTGCTTTCACAGGAAAATGTTTGTCACAGGTGAGTCACAGGGGCCAGGCAGATTGTCTGACACACCTGGCCGCACCTGGAATCAGAAACAGGCTATCTGTATTTGATTCTTCCTGTGATTCATCAAGACAGAAGAAGAGTCGAGAATAATCTGAAGGTGTGTGTGTGTGTGTGTGGGGGGCTATTTTAGGACTGCACAGTGTGTGTGTTACAGCCCCCCTCAACACACACACACACACACTACACTCACAGCTGGTTCAGCAGCACATGTACAGATATTTTTTAAAGGTCTGTTGAATGACAGGTGGTGATGTCAGAGGGGGCAGGGTTAGAGCTGTCCTGCCAAAACCAGGTGGTCTGTGCAGCAGTATTTAGTGATGATGGCCCGGGCAGGGTCATGTGACATAGGAGGTCCTGTGATGGCATGAACAGCGAGGATGCGATCGGTTACTCTGATTAGAAAATAATCAGCAGGTTAAATGCTCAGTGAATCACTGACCTGAGACCAGGTGTTTGTTGGTTTGTTACTCTCTGCTGCTTGATGCACCTGTGGACGCTCAGGTGAATGCTGAGGTGTAACGTGTAAAGGACTCTGTCAGTCTGAAACTTTCAGACAGGTGTCTTCATGTAACTGCAGTAAAACTCCAGCAGAAATACTCAGTTACTCTGCAGTGTACTGGAGTACATGTACTCTGTTACTTTTCCCCGTTGGACGTGTCCTCTGTGTCGTGGTCAGGACGGAGCGCAACGTGTCGGCCTGGTCGTCGGAGCGTCTCCGTCAGCTGCTGCTGGGGCTGCGGGTGGAGGGACCGGAGGGGGCGTGTCAGCTGACCGACGTCAACAAACTGGACGGAGAAGCTTCGATCAACAACCGCAAAGGAAAACTCATCTTCTTCTACGAGTGGCAGCTGAGAGCCAGCTGGCTGGGTCAGTGATGTCACCAATGATGTCACATTGTGGTGTTAATCTTCTTCTGTGGTGTTGACTGTTCCCTGTCTGCAGGTACGTCCGGCGGCGGAGTGAAGTACCGAGGAACCATCGAGGTGTCGAACCTGTCGGATGAGAACGACCTGGACGACCTGGACGTGAGTCAACGTTGTCTTCATGTATTGATTGATCGACTTTACGTATTGACGATCGTATTGATAACCGTGCTCCCGTGCAGATCTCGGTGTCTCTGTGTAAAGACCAGCCTGACACGCCACTCCTCGACCTCATGAGGAGGACCGGGGTTCCCGAGGTCCGGAGGATTCTGGGCGAGTACGTCCACCAGCTCAAATCAGGTCTGTTACCTACGACACATCAGGACTAACCGATCACAGATGAGTATGACGATGATGTAGTAACCCCTGACCTCTGACCTCACAGAGTTCAGTCAGGGGATGATCCTTCCCACCGCCAATGGACCGAAACTGCCTGCACCTGAGCCCAGCAAGAAGAACCAGATCAAGACCAGTAAAACCCAGGTGGAGTTCAGTTCAGCTAAAACCATCCATCAGGTGGACTCTGATCCGGTTTCAACTCCTGTTAACGCTGACTGAACGTGACCTTTGACCTCCCACAGATCAGCTCCACTCCCAGGTGTTCCTCCAGCCCCGCCCCCTGTCCGACAGGTGTTCGTATCCCGACCTGCAGCTTCAACCTGACGGAAACCTTCCAGACATCAGCCGATGAGCTCTACTGGACCTTCGTCAACCAGGAGGTACGAAACCAGGACTACCTAAAACCACATCAAACCAGGACTGACAGGACCAGGATGAACTAAAACCATATCAAACCAGGACTGACCAGGATGAACTAAAACCACATCAAACAAGGACTGACCAGGATTAAAACCAGAACTAAAATTAGGACTAAAACTAGGATAAGCCAGGAAAAGCAAGACCAAACCAGGCTAAATCTAAGCCACGATGGACCAGATAATAGTCCTGTAGTCCTGTAGAAGTACAGTTACAGGTACTTCGAGTACTTTGTTTAGGAGATTATGCACTTGGCTGTGGTAGTAGTTTTGCAGTTCTGTGGTAGTGCTGTACTGTAGTAGTGTAGCACAGTGGTAGTAGTGTAGTACTGCAGTACTACTGTAGTACTTCATGTACCCGTGTGTGCAGTTCGTACAGGTGTTCACGCGCTCGGCGGCGGTGGTGGACGGTTGCCGTGGAGGCAGGTTCCAGATGTTGGATGGGAGTGTCAGTGGAGAGTTCACACAGCTGGTGAGGTCACGGCTGCTGAGCCAATCAGAAAGCAGTAAGTTTGTGTCACATCACCATGGTAACCAGACCGCGGCTTCGCCCCCACCAGGTACCGGACCAGAGGATTGAGATGAGGTGGCGGTTCAGGACGTGGCCCAGCGGTGCGTCTTCCTGTTAGGATGTGGTGATGCATTCGAGCGCAGGGTTTGTTTTCAGAGCTACTCTTGCTGCTACGTTCAGGGACACTCTGACATCTGAGGTTCATTTTGTCTCCCTGACAGAGCACTATGCCACCGTCAGTCTGGAGCTGGAGGACCGAGGAGACGAGACCGAGCTCAGGATGGAGTGTCGAGGAGTCCCTGTGGGGGAGGAGGACTCCACCAGAGAGGGCTGGAACCGGTTTTACTTCCAGGCCATAAAACAAACGTTTGGGTACTGAGAGTCTCTGAGATACTGGACCCTGGGTCTGGTCTGACAGGCAGTCTGAGTGTCTCTGAGATACTGGACCCTGAGTCCGGTCAGACAGGCAGTCCTGAGAGGATGGTGACTGGTCGACAGAGATGAACTGAGATAAACGTCACTAAAGGAACGTTTCATTAAGGCTTCAGGGACAAGGAGTTCCTCAGGGCGGCGTCCTGGGGCCTCTGATCCTCACACTGAACCTCAGTCCGACATTTAATAAACACTGTTGTTCTCTGTCAGATCTGTTTCACAGGTAGGTCCAGGTGTTGTTAGCCTAGCTTAGCACAAAGACTGTAAACAGGGTAAACCGTTCTTTTAAAATCTGATGTTTTCTGACTGACTCACTGTGAATAAACAACTGGTGAACAGACAAACGTCTTGTTTGGTTTCCTCTGACTCTGTTTAAACCGACGATTAGACCTGAATTCGATACTTGTCCGGGGTCGAGTAGCCATGGAACCACCCCCCCAACCCCCGTGCTTCGGGACATGATCTAATCGGCCAGTCACTGAGATCAGGACAGAGTTTATTCTCTGAGGGAATGTCGTTTCTTTTTTCAGCTTTGTTATTATTTTGGTTTGTTTTTAAATCTCAACTGGAAAAGACTAAAACACACACAATTTACAGCAAAAACTAAAAACATTCAAACATTAAAGAGAATATACGTCTAGATTACAACCTCTTCATTAGTGAAAACAATAAACTGAATTAAAACTATTTGAAGTTCAACTCGTTCATCAAAGTTTAAATATTTACAGCGGTATAAAATACTGGAAGTAAACTATATGAACACAACAGGTCTAGAGTCATACAATCAATAGAAATGATCAGTGATCAATTAAACTTTAATTGATCATTGATCATTCTAATGATATTCATAACGATGATCCGTCTGATCGGGCGGCTGCCTCAGTCAACAGATCCAGATCCTCAGAGACTGGAGCGGAAAGGTCAAAAGGTCGACAGGGTGGAAGCTAGAAGACTTCCTCCTCCTCGCCTCACGGCGTAATCTAGAACAATCAATCAATCAGCAATCAGTCAATCAGTATTGATCTCTTACTCTAAACATTTCTCAGTAAAATCTGTATCCTGTGTTTTTAAAGCCTGGATTTTCAAATAAAAAGCCTGTTCTGACCTCCTACAGTTTCAGTGCGCTGTGCCTCTTCCCTCTACCTCCTCTTCCTCCTCCTCCTCCTCCTCCACAGGAGGGCAGCTGAGCGGAGCTGACATCTGGCTCAGGTTCAGGACTTGGTTCTGCTGCAGTCTATTGGCTTTGTTGTCATGGTAATGGAGGTTTCTACCTGGGGTGAAAACATTTGGGTTTAAACTACAACCCAGGATTCCAGGAGGACAAGTGGAACAGGTGGAGACAGGTGCAGTCAGGTGGAGACAGATGGAGACTGATGGGGACAGGTGGAGTCAGGTAGAGGTCAGGTGGAGTCAGGTAGAGACAGGTGGAGACAGGTGGATTCAGGTGGAGACAGATGGAGACTGATGGGGACAGGTGGAGTCAGGTAGAGTCAGGTGGAGTCAGGTAGAGACAGGTGGAGA
Source organism: Lates japonicus (assembly GCA_033238685.1). Lineage (NCBI taxonomy): Eukaryota > Metazoa > Chordata > Actinopteri > Centropomidae > Lates > Lates japonicus. The sequence goes on from BRZM01000827.1 coordinate 43,696, forward strand.
CAGGTGGATTCAGGTGGAGACAGATGGAGACTGAGTGGGGACAGGTGGAGTCAGGTGGGAGACAGGTCGGGACAGGTGGAGACAGATGAGAGAGACAGATGGGGACAGGTGGAGTCAGGTGTTTGCTCACTGAGGCTGTTTCTTCTTGCTTTGATGTGGAGAGTAGGGCAGCGGAACCTTGAAAGGAGAAGAAAATAAACTTCAAAATGGTTTCAGACACATAGATTATAGGTTATAGGTTTAGGTTATAGGTTATGGGTTATAGATTATGATTATATACATATTATGGGTTACAGATTATAGGTTATAGGTTATAGATTATAGGTTATAGGTTATAGATTATAGATTATATACATATTATAGAATACAGATTATAGGTTATAGGTTATAGATTATAGGTTATAGGTTATAGATTATATACATATTATAGGTTACAGATTATAGGTTATAGGTTATAGATTATTGGGTTATAGGTTATAGATTATAGATTATATACATGTTATAGAATACAGATTACATAGGTTATAGGTTATAGATTATGGGTTTATGGGTTATAGATTATATACATATTATAGGTTTACAGATTATAGGTTATAGGTTATGAATTGTGGTAAATAGTTATAGGTTATAGATTATATACATATTATGAGTTACAGATTATAGATTATAGATTAGATTATAGGTTATAGGTTATAGGTTATAGATTATTGGTAATAGATCATAGGTTATAGGTTATAGATTACAGAAGATCAATGGTACCTCTTCCCCATGATGCTAGCGTTAGTGGCAAGGTCCTGGTTAGCCTCACTGGTCTTCTTGCGGCGGCGACGGTTGAGTCGTTTCCGTGTGAAAAGTGATGTTGGTGTTGTTGAGATTCGGGGGGTCAGAGGTCTGCAGGACACTGCCCCCACTCCCCCACATCCCTCGGCCTGTTCAGGTCTCTCAGGGACATACGTGGTTGATCTTGCTGGAGATCTTCTTCTTCTCCAACATCTTCTCTATACAAAGCCACGTGCGTCAGCGCCTCAATCTGCTCCTTCTCTTACTCTTCCTTCTTCTGTAAATACACAGCAGTCATGATCCAATGACTTTAAACTTTATTTAAATAAATCACATTGACTTCATGAAGGACAAACTAGACTGATCCTGATGAAAACAGTGGACCTGGATAAGCTCTGGAGGTCACCGTGATCATGAGGTTAAGTTTCCTGATGGTTTTGTTCCGCCTGATCAGGTGGACCAGGTGTGATCAAATTGGACCGGGACGGTCTGACTACTCCAACCTGGGAAACCTGTGCCTCAAACACACACTTACAGCCTACATATGTCCACCCCTGTTCTTTCTCTTCCTGATCCTCTCTTCTTTCTCTGTCATTTGGAAACGGTCAGTAAATAAACTGAGCCCGTGTGGAGCAGATGACATCACATTCTATCTATTACTGTGTACATGTGTGATGATGATGGTGATGGCTGAAGACCCTGACCTTGCTGCTCATGGGTACTCTGCGTTCTATTTTCATCCTGGCTCGTCTTCACCTGGACCTCGTTATCATTCCAGGATGTACTGCTGGCACAGAATCACACATCACATCTATATTCCTGCGTGCTTTCACAGTAAAGATGGCCAGCGTACAGATAGACAGCAGTTACAGGAATAACCTTTATTTTGTGTTCAGTCATAGGAGATTAATCGATTGTATCTGTACACTGTTGACCCAGTCATATAAGATTAATATAATGAATTAATTAAGTTTTAAACATTTAAAGCTGAGATGACAGCCACTGAGTTATGCTAAGCTAGTTAGCTTTGTGTTTTATTTTCAGGTTCTGTTCATTAGAGTTAGCCATGACTGTGTTTGAGGAGCAGAATGGATCAATACAGTGATCGTGAACTGGCCTTCTCAATCTCCTGATCATCAGCTCCCTCAGGTCCAGCTCACCCACTCTCCGGGTCCTCATCTGTGGAGCAATGGCAGACCGTCAGGGTAAACTGCACCTGTTTCCCACCTGCCTCTGATGATGTAATGATGATGTGAAGTAAAAGTCAAAGTCAAAGTCAAAGTCAGCTTTATTGTCAATTCTAGTATACACGCATTGCTCTTAGACCCGCGGTGCAGCAAGGTAAACATAAAGTATATATATATATATATATAAATATTTTAAAATAATACAAAAATATTTGTCAAGATGATGTCTGGAGGTACATCAGGTTTAGCGAGTCTCTGACTTGTTGAAGGTCTGGAAAGGTCTGTTGGAGATTGACTGCTTTCGGCAGCTTCCCAGGATGACATCGAGGCCCTTGGCCTTAATTCCCTCTCTGGCTACCTCTTGCTCACGTCACCTGTCTTATTAGCCACCCTCCTCCTCCCTGGATCACCCTAGCACACAGGAAGTCCTGGGTCAGGTGCTGAGTCATGACTTGGAGCTCGTCCTCCAGCCTCCCGGCTCTTCGGGTTCAGGACTGGGACAAAACCTCGGCGTCCTCAGGGTCTGAAATCAGGAACAAAAGAGCAGGTGAGCGTTCAGTTTCTGTGGGGGCGGACAGGCTGGATCTGCTCACCGATCTCTTTGGTGTAGGCAGGCGTAGGTTCCTCTCTCTCAGTTTTGGGACGGCTCTTCTCCAGCTCCGTCTCAATCTAAGTCTTTGTAGCAGTCTCTCCTGATGGACCCAGAGATGAAGGTTTAAAGTCCTCCACAGTGTGTAGCTCTCCTGGGAGTCCTCAGAGTGTGCTGCCTCTAGAGTCCTCTGAAGGTCATAGCAACCCTCTGAGAGGACTCTAGAGGGTCAACCCACCTGTGAGTTAGCCGACCTCAGTCAGCTTCCTGGCCCAGCTCCTGTTCCAGCTGCAGAGGAAGACAACAGTTGATTAGTTTGATCACTGATCATTGGTTTACTGTCATCTGGCTGCAGCCAATCACGAGAGGGATCTCTACCTCTGCAGCCAATCACAGACAAGAGGATCTACCTGCTGCAGCCAATCCTGAACAGAGGATCTACACTGCTGCATCTTGGCCTTGTTCTGTGCAGCGATGAAGGACGGTGGATCACATTCCTGCTCCAGATCCACTCTCATGAACTCATCGATGGTCAGCTGACTGGTGGGGCGCTATCAAACTCTGTCAACCTGCAGGAGGGAGAGAGGTGCTGATCACATGATCTACTTCAATCTACAGAGTCACCAATGGGTCTCACCTCTTCCTCAGAGTGGTCAGCAGACCTTCACCACCTGAGTCAAGAACCTTTGCATCCGGCCAGGGCACGTTAGGGCAGCCTGCAGGAAGGCTGGGGCATATGGTTTGTTTGATGTAAGCGATGCTGTTGATGTTTGTTGTTGCTGTGGTAACAGCTGTGTCATACTATATACCCAGAGGCCGGACGGTCGGCATCCTGTGTGCATCAGTCTCTTCATCCTCTGAACCAGAAGAGCCGTGTGGAACTTCATGGTCTTCACCGGGCACTCAGGCGGATAGGATCATGAGACACAGGTCTGAGAAGGAGAGGTGAAGTGGGGGAGGACGGGGGAGGAGAGGATGGGGGGAGGATGGGGAGGAGGAGGAGAGTGAAGTTAAATGTCACATATAAATATTTGTTTGTTTCCTTGAAATATTAATTATCGTCTGTGTGACCTCCCCACACACCACCCACCCCCTCTCTGATATCTTTATAAAGATATCTGCTTAGAGTATCTATGGTAAAAATCTGTGGTAAAAACATGCAGAATCTGTTTCCCGCGCTTTGTCGCCATCTCGCGGAGCAACTCGGTGCAGACGGATGAGCAGGATCTAAAATGGCGGCAGGAGACACAAACGAACACTGGTGATAGGACTGTTTTCAACATTAACGGCAGAATAACCTGGCAGCGGGGTCTGACAGGTAAAGCACACACCGACACACCTGTCTGTTCAATCTGTGTTCCGGAATCGTCCGTCCGTCCTGGGAAACGGACCGCTGCGAATTACCGGACGACAGAGCAGCTGTCGATGCGGCAACTGGTGAACCGGATGATTATTGATTATTGATAGGTGACTGGAGGAGCTGCGGCAGCGAACCGGATTCAGCTGGTACCTGCAGTCAGAAACGGTGACCCGTCAGATCCAGAGTCCAGGTCTCAAAGACGACCAGATCTCACTCTAGGTCTCTGAACTAGCCAGGTCCCAGTCCAGGTCCCAGTCCAGGTCTCAGTCCAGGTCCTCGTGGTTAGGGATGAAACCTTGTTATTGATCTCTCTCTAACTGCAGTGAACTGTGACATTAAATCAGCAGTAATTTGATTTACTTTGTTTCCTTCATGACAGAAAAATACAAACAGAATAAATAAACAGGAACCAGATCAGCTGCAGTGAAACCAGTCTCATGTTTTTATTAAAATAAACTGACAGAATAAAAATCTCCTGTCATGTAAACCATAAACCTGCAAAACAGCTGTAATGATTAGTTGATTAATCGACAGTAATTAATTATTACACTGATTTAAATTCACTGGTTCCATCCTCTCATGTGGTGTTTATACCAGTCTGTCTCTGAATGATTAATCAATAAATAATCTGCAGATGAAAACGATCGTCAGCTGCTCTCTGATAATCTGGATTATAATCCTCATCTTTATCTCTGACAGGAAGCTGTCATCATGCTGTGAGGTCGCCACCTGGCTGCTCGCCCTGTAAGTAGCAGGAGGAGCAGGAGGAGATGGCGGCTGAACTGTTCTCCACCAGCCTCCCCCACAGAAACGAGGTGGAGGTGAAGAAGAGTTTCATCCAGCTGAGCGAACCGGAACCGGTGTCCGAACACATCTACGAGAGAGACGCCGAGCAGCCGAACAGCAGCAATAACGTTGGAGAGGAGGGAGACAGCTGGCAGGCAGCACACCCCACCCTGAGGGAGAGGTGAGTACTGTCTGCTGATTGGACGACAGGACGACAGGTAGTGACGTTAACAGGTAGAGGTTCTAACAGCACAGTGTGATGTTGGTCCAGAAACAGATGTGTCTCAGACGTCTGATCAAAGTCTTTTAAAGTAGTTTCTGTCAGTGTGACAGCAGCTATCTGCTCGGTCCTCTGTAGCTCCTGTGGTGATCCAGTCCTCGCTGTAGTGAACTGTGTGAGCTGTGATTTTCCTTCACAGTCGTAATGACGCAGGTTTAGTAAACGTTCCTCTCAGGTTAGTCGTCAGTCTGAGGAGATGGATTCTTGTTGTTTTGGGTCGTCCTGAGTCACTGTTTCAGTTCACGGTGTGTGTATCACCTGTGTATGGTGATAAATTACATGATCACATTTTAGTTGAGAGCTTGGTTTGGGGACTGAACGACCTTTAACCTTTGTGCTGCCTCATGTGGATGAACCTCCTGTCAGCCAAGTGAAATTGAAGGTTTGGAAAAACCCTGACCAGAAAACACAGCCTGATATGTTTAAGATTGTTCTTGATTCCAGTGTTGTGAATGTGATGAAGTTTTATTTTGAAAGATAAATGTGAGTGGTCCTTCCTGTTTCTAACCACAGTGTTGTTGTTTATTTGTTGTTATGTATCTCTTCAGGAATGCTGTGATGTTCAACAACGAGCAGATGGCTGATGTTCACTTCATCGTTGGTCCTCCAGGAGAAACTCAGAGAGTCCCTGCTCATAAGGTACAGAACCTGGTTTAGATTATACCTGGACTCACCTGAACTCAACTGTGTGTTTAGTGTGTTGTGGCAGGAGCACAGCAGTAGGCCATGAGGTGTGTCCTGACGTGTTGTCATCTTATGTCGTCCTCAGACCTCTGTGTCGTGTCTGGCTCAGACTGTTTCTGATTGGTTCCCTGTCTTTGTCGTAGTACGTCCTGGCGGTGGGCAGCTCGGTGTTTGGAGCCATGTTTTATGGAGATTTGGCTGAGGGACAATCTGAGATTCACATCCCTGACGTGGAGCCGGCTGCTTTCCTCATCCTGTTAAAGTGAGTTCGGTCTGGAGAACAGAGTCAAGACCAGAGTCCCAAACTAGTCATTTTGGACTTGAATCACATGTCCACGAGGGCTGTTGTAACTGAGTGGTGCTAACATAGTGTGTTGTTGGCTAGTTAGGACATTAGCGGTTAGCTCTCCAGCTACAGTAGTTCACCAGCCTGAGAATAGTCACTATGCTAACAACCTTCAGTAGACCACTTCCTGGTGTGTCCGTGGCATTAGAGGGGCCTTGAGGGGCAATGGGGACCTTTCAGGTACTTGAGGACCCTTGACTATTATAGACTTAAAATACATTCATCTTAGTTTGTTTTGCTTAAGGATACTTTGACATGTGGACAAAGGGTTCTGGGATTGAACCACCAACTTTACGATTAACGTCTAACCTGCTTGGAGTGACAGCTGCCCCCCAGGAGGCCTTAAGGAAGGTCCAGAGATTAGTGTAGGAGTCTTAGTGGTCCATGAGGGAGTTCCAGGGTACATTAAGGACTCAAGTGTCCTACAGAGGGCTCCACTGATTCTTGTGGGATTTCAGTGCTCTATGAGGGACATTCTGGAACAGGTCAAAAAGAGGCTGAACTACTCGACACCAGAGTTCAAATGTCTGTAACAAAGTTCCCAGTTTTCATCAAAGTAATTTGAATGTCTTTACTCTGTGTTAAAATTACAAAAATTCAGTACAGCAGACCTCACACCAGTCTAACAATGATGGTCTCAGGTCCATGACACAGGTCCTGATCCTGCTCTGTGCTCTGTCTTAGGTACATGTATAGTGATGAGATCGAGCTGGAGGCCGACACCGTGCTTGCTACCCTCTATGCTGCAAAGAAGTACATCGTTCCTGCTCTGGCGAAGGCGTGCGTCACCTTCCTGGAGACGAGTCTGGAGGCGAAGAACGCCTGCGTCTTGCTGTCTCAGAGTCGGCTGTTTGAGGAGCCGGAGCTGACACAGCGCTGCTGGGAGGTGATCGATGCGCAGGCCGAGCTCGCTCTACGATCTGAAGGTTTCTGTGAGATTGACCTGCCCACATTAGAGATCATTCTCCAGAGAGAAACACTCAACATCCGTGAGGTTGTGGTCTTCCAGGCCGTACTGAGCTGGGCAGCGGCTGAATGTAGGAGGCAGGGCCTGGCAGTGACCCCCATGAACCAGCGGGCAGTGCTGGGTAAGACTCTGTACCTGGTCCGGATCCCCTCCATGACGCTGCAGGAGTTTGCAGACGGAACAGCGCAGTCGGACGTCCTGACATTGAAAGAGACTCGTGATGTCTTCCTGTGGTTCACAGCCACCAACAAACCTAGACTGGAGTTCTCTCTGGGGAAGCGGGCCGGCCTAGTTCCACAGAGGTGCCACCGCTTCCAATCCTCGGCCTACCGCAGTAACCAGTGGCGCTACAGGGGGCGCTGCGACAGCATCCAGTTCGCGGTGGACCGGAGGATCTTCATGGCTGGTCTTGGTCTGTACGGGTCAAGCAGCGGGAAGGCAGAGTACAGCGTGAAGATCGAACTGAAGAGGCAGGGAACTGTTCTGGCCCAGAATTTCACCCAGTTCCTGTCAGATGGGTCGAGCAGCACCTTCCCTGTGTGGTTCGAACATCCAGTACAGGTGGAACAGGACACCTTCTATACTGTCAGTGTCGTCCTGGATGGAAACGAGCTGAGTTACTTTGGACAGGAGGGGATGACCGAGGTGCAGTGTGGGAAAGTGACCTTCCAGTTCCAGTGTTCATCGGACAGTACCAACGGGACCGGTGTGCAGGGGGGGCAGATCCCTGAACTGGTCTTCTACTGTTGAACAAGAATCTGACAGATGGACTCAAAGCCTTTTATTGATCAATAAGCACAGGAATGGTGTTAGAGATAGGAACTCTGATTCTGACAGAGGAGGAATGAGCATGAAGTGAAGCTGATTGGACTGTGGTATTAGAACTGGAAGCTGATTGGACTGTTGCAGTGGTGGTGGAAGCTGATTGGCTGCATGGTGTGATCTCTGCTTGTTAAAGAAAAATTAAACTGAACATTAAAGCTGAAGTTACAGAAGCTAAACCTGTTGCTGTTTTTTAAGTCCTGAAATATCTGATGTAGTTTCCTGCAGCTGCCACTAGATGTTACTAAAGAGCCACATTTTACTGCTTAATCCTTCAAACCATGATGGTCTCTTAGATGACGGAGTAGTTGATGGTAAATGTGGTTCTGTAACTTCTCCTTGCAGCTCCTGATGGAGGATTTCCATTCATTTGTTCATATTTGAAGTCACCGAACACCAGGTTGAACTGTGATATCAAATATGTGAAACAGTTATGAGAAGAAATTTCAGGAACAACTGACTCCAAGTCTAAGGTAAAACTGTCGTCCTTTTGTTTTTGTTAGTTTTCAGTGGTCAGTAGTGATGGTCTGAGCTCTGTCAAAGTTCTGGGTTCAGAGGATGTGTGGATGATGAATTTGAGTTTGGATCAGCGTGCTGTTTGTTCACAGGGACATTAATCTTCTGGTTAATGAAATAATTCACTAAGACGTGGACGTAGTCAGTGGTGCTGTTGTTTTGATCTTCTTAAGGTCATCAAAGAGATTTCATTGGTCATCTTTGACAGAAGCAAAACAAAGTTTTTCCATCATGTGAAATGATGAAGCAGAAACGTGAAGATTTAACTTCCTGCTTGGCCTCAGATAAAAGATCTCATGCTTAGTGACAATTTATTTAGAGAGAGAATAAAGTTCTTACCGATGGCGGGAGCGTTGATGCAGAGCTCACGAGCCAACAGCAGGAACGTCTTTCCCAGAATATAAACGTTGACCTGGACACAGGAAACAACAGGGTAAAACTCTACTGAGAATCTACTGTAAGAGTAGGTCTGAGCTGGTCTGAGGTCAGTCATACCTGCAGCAGGTCACTCAGGTCCAGCAGCATGTCTGAGACACAGTTCAGGAAGACCAGCAGAGTCTCAGAGGTCCAGATAGACATTAAACATTTGACTGAAACCTGCTTCAAACAAAGATTAAATCACACACAGCTGATCAGTTGCTAGGATACGTGGGGTCCCCTCAGTGCGACACACCAGGTAGAGACATGCTGCAATGACGTGCTCCGTCTTACGTCCTCGGGTCAGGTGTTTACTGACGACCATTTTGAAGAAGTTGAAGGCTGTGTCCAAACAGTGCTGGTTCAACTGCAGCTGACTGCCCAACTGCTGGATCTGACGCTTACCTGAGGAGACAGGCACACCTGGTTATCACTGTTTATTTTAATAACATAGTTTTATGTCTTGTTATTTTCGTCACTTGATGTGTAAAGATGTGGGTCCAGTGTCAGCAGCATGTGACCAGTACAAACTGGTTCGGACCTGGAAGATCTGGGGAGCTGTGACATCACTAGAGAGGTTGTCTTTAATGAGGTTTAATGTCAAATAAATGAGATCTGTGATGATGATGATGAAGAAGATGAAGGTACTCACCACTCTGCAGGGTCTGGGCTCTGGACTCTTTACCAACACTAGTGTGGAAACCAGAACCAAGGAGAGGAGCTTTAACTGGACCTAAAAGAGAAGGGGGACAGGTGAAGTTAGCCAGGTGTTCACACTGTAAAAACACACTCAGTCGGTCAGGTGTTCACACTGTAAAAAGAAAACATCCAGATTTTTGTGAATTAATTTTTTATTAACAGAGTCAGTTTGATTGACAGCTCGTGTCATTTCCTGTTGGTAAATTAATCAGTTCCCTTTTTCTACCTCAGGGACCAGTTTGGTTTGAAGCTCCACCTTTAATCAGACTCAATCACCTTCAGCTGGGACTGTCCCCTCTGTTACCATGACAACAAGGTGATTAGCTCACCTGGCTGCAGAGGGGAAATCTCCCTCCACAGAGACAGTTGAGTTTTCTGTTTCTGCTTCAACATGAAAACTGCTGCTTTCATCAGCAGGTGAGTTCAGTTTACCTCTACTGGACAGGTAAAACAAACACTTCACCTGGACAGGTAAAAACTGAACCTCACTTCTTTTTTGTTCTAGACTCATCTTTATCTGCTGTCAGTTCACAGAACAAACAGCAGCTGAAGGTAAATTGGTTTAACTGGTTTATTTACAGTGTTTACAGAAATCTGTTGAACAAGCTGCTGCAGTGCCTTTATGACCTTTGACCTTGTTTTTTAGACTAAATACTTGCAGTAGACATAGTTCAGACTCTGTCTTTTCAGGATTCGAGGAAACTGTCGTTCAGTCAGAGTGTCGGGACCGTTACCTGTGGATCCAGGTGACCTCGGTACAGATGCCTCGCTTCGAGGCTGTAGGTGAGTTCATGTTCACTCAGGAAAAACTGACTCTTTACAAACTTCAGTCTGTCTCTCACTGTCTGTCTGTCTGTGTGTCATGTCCTGACATAGATGGAAATGGTGTTCACTCAATCAGCGAGCAGCTCGCCTCACGCTGTGGTTACACCATCAGCACCTTCAAGAGGGACGGCTTCACCACCTTCAGAGCTTCATACTACTCCTGCTTCACCCATAGTCAGGTAACTTCACCCACAGCTGGGGAGCTGTCTGATTTTCCAAAATGGCCGCAGCTTCTCTAAGGTTTTGTTTGTTTTTTCCAGAACGACGAGGTGTTCACCTTCAGATTTAATGTGATAGTGAGTGACGGCAGTGGTGGGTGGCTCAGCCACCTGGTCTCTGAAGTCTGTTCTGGTCTGATCTGGACTCACAAAGAGATCATCTGTGAGGAGGACTACATGGAGGTCAGAACACCTACTCCCCCTGGGAGGTCGAGTCTGAAATCTGATTGTCAGTGATGTTGTAAACCTGGTATCATGGTGTCGCCCAGGTGAACGTGGACAGAGAGTCTTCATGTGGCGGTCAGTGGGGGGGACAGTGGACAGGTGTGGCAGGCTGCCCTCTCTCAGGTAATATGAACATTAATGATCTCTGTGGATAGGAGCACTTAAAAGTTTAAAGCTCACGGTGAGGTTTTCACAGTAAAATATGAATATTTGACCAGATGTTCTGTGTCTCTGCCCCTCAGACTAGTCAAATGTTGCATTTTGTATAATGGCCTCTGAAGACTCACCTGTATCAGACACTTTGACAATGTGCTAAACTACCAAAATAAGACCCAGGCTGGAGTCGGAGTATGTAAAGTTTTTTGGTGTTTGGTCGGTGGTGTTCAGGCCAAGAGGACAGCAAGTTCAGTCTGGCAGCTGATGTTCCTGCAGAGTGACGGACAAGTTTCCTCCATGTCCATCAGTGAGGCCCAGACCCGGGGCTACAGCCTGACCACCACCGCCCAGAGGGTGGTGCTTCGATCCTCATACAAACAGTCGCACGCCCAGGTGATAACGGTGGGTAACCATGTTCACAGACACCAGTCAGCAATCAGTGAATGAAATGTTAACCTCAGTTTTCAGAAAATAAGAGTCTTCAGACTCTGGGAGTCCACAGAAAGTCTACTTGAGCCTCTTTGTGGACGATTTGGACAGTTCTTGGTACTTTCAGACTTTCCATGAATGTCACCTTAAGTCCACAAGTCTTTCAAGACTCGACGTGGATTAATCTGCTGTCATGTTCGTTTGACAGAGGAGACTAAATGTTCTGGAGTATGCAAGTGTTTTTTTAGAAGTAATATTTACAACAAACATCTTACAGCTGAGCCAGCTGTTAATGACCCAAGTTGTTGCTATGAGTGCCCTCACTTACCCTTGAGATTGTGAGATTGAGATTAAATTTTTTGTTTCTCTCTAACTATTTTTTTGTGGCACCTACCATATCTCACAAAAGTGAGTACACCCCTCACATTTCAGCAGCCATTTTATTATATCTTCTCAAGGGACAATACTATAGAAATGAAACTTGGATACTTTTTTCAGTGTACAGCTTGTATAGCAGTATAGATTTACTGTCCTCTGAAAATAACTCAACACACAGCCATTATTGTCTAAACAGCTGGCAACACAAGTGAGTACACCTCACAGTGAACATGTCTAAATTGTGCCCAAAGTGTCAATATTTTGTGTGAGCACCATTGTTATCTAGCACTGCCTTAATCCTTTTGGGCATGGACTTCACCAGAGCTGCACAGGTTGTTACTGGAATCCTCTTCCACTCCTCCATGATGACATCACGGAGCTGGTGGATGTTAGACACCTTGCGCTCCTCTACCTTCTGCTTCAGGATGCCCCACAGGAGCTCAGTTGGGTTCAGGTCTGGAGACATACTTGGCCACTCCATCACCTTCAGCTTCCTCAGCAAGACAGCTGTCATCTTGGAGGTGTGTTTGGTGTTATTATGTTGGAAAACTGCCTTGCAGCCCAGTTTCTGAAGGGAGGGGGATCGTGCTCTGCTTCAGAATATCACAGTACATGTTGGAATTCACATTTCCCTCAATGAAACACAGACAAGACAGTTATCTTGGTACTCCTCACCAGGGTGCCACCACACATGCTGGACACCATCTGAGCCAAACAAGTTTATCTTAGTCTGGTCAGGACCACAGGACATGGTTCCAGTAATTGATGCTCTTGGACTGTTTGTCTTCAGCAAACTGTTTGCAGGCTTTCTTGTGAGCCAGCTTCAGAAGAGGCTTCCTTCTGGGGTGATGGCCATGCTGACCGACTTGATGCAGTGTGCGGCGTATGGTCTGAGCTCTAACAGGTCAACCTCCCGCTTCTTCAACCTCTGCAGCAATGCTGGCAGCACTCATGTGTCTGTTTTTTTTTTGTTTTTTTTTTGTTTGTTTGGTTTTTTTGAAGCCAACTTCTGGATATGACACAGAGCACGAGGACTCAAAGTCTTAGGTCGACCCTGGTGAGGCCTGTTCCAAGTGAAAGCCATCTTGGAAAATCGCTGTATGACCATGACCACCGTGCTGTAGCTCAGTTTCAGGGTTTTACCAATCTTCTTATAGCCTACGCCATCTTCATGGAGAGCAACACTTCTGTTTCTCACATCCTCAGAGTTCTTTCCCATGAGTTGCCATGTTGAACATCCAGTGGCCAGTATGAGAGAATTGTAATGAATAGGACAGGTGGCTTTGCATATTTGAACAACATGTATAGGTATCACTAGGGGTGTACTCACTTCTGTTGCCAGCTATTTAGACAATAATGGCTGTGTGTTGAGTTATTTTCAGAGGACAGTAAATCTATACTGCTATACAAGCTGTACACTGACTACTTTAAAGTATATCCAAGTTTCATTTCTATCGTATTGTCCCTTGAGAAGATATAATAAAATGGTTGCTGACATGTGAGGGGTGTACTCACTTTTGTGAGATACTGTATCCATTGTTTTACCCTCGCCCTTAATGTCCTATGTTGCACTGGGAACATTTCATTTCCCTGGATATGCTGTATGGCATTCTTATGTGTGTCATAATAGTCAAACTGGTACTTGAGGTGGTAAAACACCAAGGTAATCCTTTTTATAAAATTTTATTTTTGTCATCAGGTGGATGGCATCCCTGTGGAGGTCATACAGATCTCTTTGTTCTTTAAGAAGAAGCTAACGGTGGTAATGATCGACATGTCCATGGCCTGCACAGTCAGTAGGTTCTCCTCCACAGACACAGGAAGATGGTTTCTGTCCAAACAATAAACGGTGCTGACGATATGTCTTTATCCTTCCTCAGATTCAGGTTCTTTTGATGGTGCCTGGCTGCTCTGGGACATCCCCTGGGTCATGACCCCTCTGGTCGAAAGAGTAGCGAGGTTTGAAAGTCGGAGCCTTGGTGTGGGGGTGGAGGGTGTCCTGCTGGATGAACCCACTGCCACCACCAGAGGTTTCAGTCTGGTCCAGCGAGGAAGACTAGTCCAGATCGGGGTTCCTTTTGGGGCAGAGGGCGGTTACTGGAAGGTACAGTCAGTCCCGTCCAAACTTCAGACAGGAATGAGGTTTTGACAAACAAATTTAGTTTGATCACGGCCGACAACCATGAGGACTGAAGTCCCTGTATAGAATCTGATGTGGACCAACGGCAGATTCTGAATACAAACGTAATTTCTTCTCTGTAGAGTTTAGTGGTGAACAACATGTACAAGGAGAGGTACATGATCTTCGTGCTGTACGAACACATCTTCTCTCTACTGTATGAAGACGGCAGCAGCATCGACACCAGACACCGAATGCTCAGAGTGCTCGACACGCCACTGCTCTGCCGTCCACCCTTCAGCCTCGACCGTAAGTCTCCCAGTTTACAGAATTAAAGGCCTCAGCCTGCTTCAATGAACACACTGAAATTGAATAAATCCACATCTGCAGTGTTTCTGCGTCTGTTGTGAAGGCATAATGAAAGACCTGTTACATCCCTGTGCCTCCATGACCTTTCTCTAACAACTCTGTCTTTAGTCATTTCACAAACTCAATCCTCCAAACATTCTGTGGTTCTTCATTCTTCAGAGTGAGGAGTTACTAGTTTTCTGTTTAATATAAACTCTAAACTGAATCTTTCTGGTTTTGGACAATTAGTCAGACTGAAGAAATAATAATATTAGGAACTGAAGACACTTTTTTTGTGCTGATCAACAAATTTTAAAGATAAATAGTAAGTAAGTAAAATACTAGTTAAAAATAAATGAATATCTTGCCATTGTTCTGTATCAGACTCCTTAATTCTGTCTGGAAATTAGTTCTTCTGACTTGTTTCTTCCTGTAGAGACCATCAGTGATGACCAGGTGTTCAGCATCTACTTGGGAAACATTCCCGCTGATGTCATTTTAGAGGAAGTGTGGATCAACAGAAAGCAGTTGATGATAGCAGAGAGCGTCGAAGGAGGCGTCAGCATCAGTCCTGTGGTTCATGCTAACGGCAGCCGAGCCTACAAGCTCCAGCTGCCCTTTGAAGACAGCGTTGTCCACTGGATGGTGAGGACTAGAATCAGGATCACCTCCTTTGGGCCTGTTTTTGTTAGTGGTGGTTATTGTGGTTATTGTTTCCATTCATGTTTTAATGCTGCTTGACCAATCGGGATCGACAGCACTGGTGCTGCAAATCCCTTAAAGTTCCTGAACTTGGATTTGATACCAGCTCCTGAGCAGAGCTCAGAGCTCTGTCCCATACACAGAAGAATGGGTTAGGTTTTCATTCCTGCAGCATAAATGGATTATCAGATGGGGGTTTTTTTTATGTCACTTTGTGTTTATCTAGCTCTGGAACTACTGGTGGACAAATTATGCTGATTTATTATTTTGACATTTAATACCTCCTGTTACTAACCATACAAAATGAGATGGAATATAAATGTTATTTCAAGTCCATTCTGTTGCCACCTGTGTTTTCCTACAGTACTTGGGTGGAGGTGTAGTGCAGTACTCCATAGATATAAACTTCACTTTAACAATAATGCCCCAGAGAGACTCCTACCACCACCACACATTCATCACAGCACAAGTGTTCGATGCATGTAAGTACACCGTTTCCCACTCTTCACCTCAGTCTAGTTCTAAAAAGAAGTTTCACCTTTTGTTGGACTATATATATAATATAGTAACCACTAAAACATGTAAAACTATCACTGACTTAGTTCTAAATGTAGACTCTCCTTTTAAGTCCCTCCAGAGATCACAGCTCAGTGTTCTGATGGAGGAATCGCCTTCAGCGTGGTTCGACCGTCTCAAGCCAAGAGTCTCTGGGAGGTGGGTGTCAACCATGAGCCTCTGACATCACAGCTAGCAGCCCAGAGAGGGTACCACCTCCACAATGATGCCCACAAAACCACCCTGGAAGTCCCTGTGTTCTCCATTGGGTACACATATGAAGTAAGAGACCACAATGCATGACAGCCCACTACATTACTGAAAACACTACCTGAGTTTCTAACAGTGCCAAAAGTCTCAGGAGGAAATTTGGGGATTTAAAGGTGGGTGAAAGTTGCTGCTGCAACAAAAAAAGGCAGTCCACCTTTTGACGTGATTCAGTCTGTCACAAATCTGTTCAAGTATCTGGAGATACTTGGGGTGCTTGCTCACAAACTATATTTGAACCCTCTGTTTTTTTTTTCTAGGGCATCAACCTGGCAAACTTTTATGGAACATTTAAGCTTCTTCTGAGAGACTCCAAAACACTGGAGGTCCAGACGTCCACCTCCAAACGCTGCCTCTTCAAAACAGAGGATATGATGGGTAATATGCACTCCTACCCTGAACCTGAAGAAGCTGTATTTTAACCTAAAAATGAGCCTGAATTTCACAAGGGAATTTGTATGATCCTCACTTGTCCCAAAAGGCCTCAAATGGTTTTGAGAAAAGCAGTAAAGTTAAATCTGAACATGAATGAGGATTGATGCTGAGATTAAACAGACTCAACACCAAGTTCAGACAAAATTAATGGGCAAACTCATCTACCCACTCTTGACAGTCATGATTGGTCTGGACGGGTACAGCTCTAACATTGACCCTCTGTGGTTTCAGTCTGTTCTGCAGACGGGACCATGACAGTGGTGACAACTCTTACATCCACCTGGCCCACGGTGCAGCCTGAAAGAACCAGTCTGCTGGACCCCACCTGTGAACCCAAACAGGTTGACGGATCAAGAGTCCTGTTTGAGTTCAAGGTGGACTCCTGTGGGACCAGAGCCATGGTATGACTCCGAGGGGAAAGGTAGAAACTTGGGTTTGTTGCCAGGAACACTGTAGTGCAGGAACAGAGCCGAAATAAGTTGTCGATTAATTGGAAATCATTTTGATCATTGGTCTTTAATTGAGCAAAAATTTCACTGGTTCCATCGTCTGAAATGTAATTATTGGTTTTCTCAGTTGTATAAGATGGTAAACTGAATCCTTTTTTAGGTTTTTCTCTGATGTATAGTAGAGTTAGCAATCAATTCATTAGAAATGTTATTGGGTGGGTGTCATGAAAGGGCAACAACTAACATTATAAGATATACTTTATTTATCCCACTTGTGGGAAATTTACAAATTTACATTGTGTGTATCTGAACAAGCAGAGGGCCAGGTAAATAGATTAAGCTCCAGATAGAGTTTAGATGCTGAATATCCAGATGTGTGAATGTAAAGGTGTAGTAAGGTTTCGTAACTGAAGAGAGTTTAACAGGTCGGGGAGTCATACATGGTCTATGAGAACGAGATCCTCCATGACAGACAGCTGATTGCGGACGGACCAAACTTCATCTCCAGGGAATCTCAGTTCAAGTAAGGAGAACATCACAAACCATCGATAGATCTGAACCTTTTATAACCTGGTAGTCCCAGGCTGTCTGTTTGAACTGCAACCAGGAGCTAGAACAAAAATATTCAAGAGTGTTGATTAAGAAATGTCTGATTCTTGAACAGGTTGACAGTGAGGTGTTTCTATCCACTAAGTGGAGTCAACAGACTTTCTGTGGACAGGATCTTCAGATCAGAGACTCCCGGATTTGGCTCAATCAAAGTTTTTGAGAGCCTTAAAGGTCACAGTCTGAGTTATTAACAATCTGAATGGAGTGTGGTTGAATGGCAGAATTTAGATTTAAGAATTCAGATTTAAAATCGTATTTTTCTGCAGATTCATCAAATAAAGTCGATGCTCATGACTGTTCGCATCAGGATTCTGGGTATACCATCAATACCCCTACTAACCAGGTCCAACAAACTCCTGCAGCAGGTGGAGTCCTGCCTCACCCTGCCATCAGGCCTCAGCCCAAACTGGGATCCAGCCACTTCATTAGAGTACCAGGAGGACATAACAAGCTGGTCTCACACTCCAAAGAACTCCAAACTTACCCAATCCTGAATCCTTCTCCTAATCCTCAAACTGTTGGTGCCTACCAAGTCCCTCAGCAGATTTCATCTCATCCTGGTCATCTCATGTCCAAGACAGAGGGCCAAAATGTATTCAACCCTTTATCTAGCTTTGCTCCCAGGTATGACCAGGTGCTACACAGCAGCATCCAGCTGTCAAACCTCAACACACCAAGCCTCAACTTTGCAGGAATGAAAGGTGAAAATTCAGGACCAAGAGATGATATCCCAGCCTTGGTCTTGGATTCTTTAAGTGGGACTCCTGATTCTCCAGTTTCTGAACAATTGCAAAGTAGCTTGGGAAGCTCTGCTCAGACTCTGAGCCATCACGGGTCCTCAGGTGGTGGGACAGAAATGGCAAACATGGAGGAGAGGGTGGCCAGCCAGCCTCAAAGTCTGTATGATCCTTCTCAAGCCTCCAAGCTTCACCAAGAACTTCAATCACCAACTCAGGACAACCCAGACCCACACAGCATAACCGGTAGCAAACTAATCCTGCCCAGCAGAGAGCGGAAATATGTTCCTGCTGATACCAAACACAAAAATACCATCCCTGACTCATCTAGAGGAACTCAGGACTCTGTCAGCAATGAGCTGACATCTACTGCAACCAGCCAAATTGACCCTAACCTGGAGAGAACTGGGTCCATTGAAAGGAGGAACATAGAGACATTTCAGTCCAGAGTGCAGAACATCAGAGTCAAACCTCCGAGCAAATTTGTGTCTTCTGAACATCATCATCATCTGAACCATAAACCTGTCGTCAGACAAAGAAACGCACAAATCTTTAATCCCTCCCAGTATGATACTGGTCTGACAGCTGTCAGCAATGATGGGAACCACTGGACGTCCCAGCAGCTTCAAGACCACAGAGGTCCAAACACAAGACAGGAACATTTGCCTGAGAAAACAGGTTTCGAAACACTGAAGCAGGAACAAGGTGTTCACAGTGTCCGAGTCAAACTACATCATTCTGCATCAGTGATCACTGATCTGTCCCTAAACCAGCAGGGACACCAGCAGCAACTGGTCCATCCAGCCCCAAACCAGCAGAAACCAGTTCATCAAAAACACCAGCAGAGACTAATGCAGTCTGTGGCTGAGACAGGAAACAGAGGGGGACAAGAATTTGCTTCATCACTGAGAAACGTCCTTCATCCAACAGGTAGGGAAAAGAATCACCAGCTTATTGATCAAATCTTTTATTGATTCTTTCAATAGTCTGAAATTTAGTTTTTCTTCTCGTCCCCCACCATCAGGTACATCTCAGATTAGAGTCAGACCTGGTCCTGGTTTGCCTGGAGGAGTCCAGATTCATTACCAGTCCAGACTGCAGAACCTCCAAAACCTGGACTCTGTCAGCTCCACTCTGCAGAACACCTCAAACATTCCTGTCAACATCAGAGAATATAAACCAGCTGATACCAACATACAGAGCAACCCCACTGCAGGAGGAGCTGGTTATACTGGTCCTGATGGTTCTACTGGTCCGGGTTCAGACCCAATGACCCACACAAGTTCAGACTGTGGCAGTCCATATGGATCCAGTGTTCACCAAGGCATCATGAGAGGTACCAACACTGTCAGCACTCAGATCTTTGTTCATGTTACTGATTCAGTTGGGTCAGAAACAGAAGGTCCAAACAGTTAAGATGGAAACCATCACACATCCTAAAATAAAATACACTAATAAATACTACTTTAAAAAATCCTGAAACAAGCAAAAGTAGGAAATGATGCAGAAGTAGAGGTATGAATGTAAACTGATGTTTGATCATTTTAATACGCAGAGCTGCAGAAACATTTGCGTTACCAAAAAGTAGATGTTAAAACCATCTCAAAATAAAATGTTTTTGGTCATAAAGATCTCAGATCTTGAAGAAATAAGCACAACAGAACAGATCCAAAAACCCTCAACAGTAAAAGTCAATAAAATCAACTGAAAATTTAATAAATGCTGTGTCTGTTTGTGGACTGAAGGACCGTCGAATGATTGGCTTAAAATGATTTTGCTACTGTGACAAGATTGACTGTGAATAAGTTATTGATCAGCTTATTGACATTATTTTACAGATACAGTTGCAGTATGAGGGTAAATGGATAAATGATACTGTTGTGAGTCCGTCTCTGTGCGTTGACCTGTTTGTGTTGGAACGACCCAATGAAACCAGTGAAGCCTCCTTATCACTGACGTGTGTTCATTCAGGTGTTTGAGGATGTAACTGTTGTTTTTCCTCTCAGGTAAACCGATCAGCTGATGAAGATCAGAAACAAACAGCTTCTAACTGATTCAATAAAGCTTCAGTTTGTTCACATTCACCTGTTTGATGTTGTGTTACCTGCTTAGGTAAATTCAGATTACACTGTTAGAACAACAGCTGTCAGTGTGACATCGGTCATAACTAAAAGATGATTCATCAGACTCTTATTTTCCTAGAATATATATATTAGATAATCTTATTTTTCTCCAAAGTTATTTGTCTGTTTTGATGTAGAGCACAAACTCAGGCCTCAACTTTTTAATCAGAACATTTGTCTGTAAATCTGAAGCTGTTCAGCTCTGAGTTGGACTCTGGTTTGTGTGGAGTTTATTTCTTTTGTTAAACTGCAGAGAGTTAACAGAGGCTGACACTGTCCTTTAAACTACTGGCTGACATACAGAGACAACGCTGTACCAGACTCCGTACAGAAATATGACCATTTAGTGCTTGATTGGTTACCGTCACCTGTAGTGAACGAGCAGCACCTGACTTCACCTGTTCCTGTAAACGACAGGTGGTACAGGTGACGTCGGCTATGACCCTCAGACCTGAGAAAACGTTTCTCACCGTCGGCGGAGACGAACTGTCCCACAGCAGATGAAACTCCTCCACTTCCCTCCACGAACTGAACCTCAGAGACGATGATGTTGTCCTCCAGAACCGAACCACAGCCGGTGCACACTGCGCTGCCCCGAGCCTGATCCACATCGATGTCTGCCCCCCCACAGGTCCTGCACACCCTAAAGCTCATGGTGGAGGGGGTCAGTAAAACCTACAGGGAGGGGGAGGAGGTTAGAGACTGATCAAACTGACCTGAGATCAGTTTAAACTGATTAATCAGATTTATTCACAGCAGCAGAAAAAACATGTAATCAAACATAAATGAAACATTAAAGATTAAAACTGTGATACTGAAAAACAAACGTTTCTGTTTTCAACTATCGATTTAATGAACAATCAGTTCGTTAGAGCTGCAGACTGTCACAATGATTCAGAGTTCATCAGTTCATAATAAACTGATCATTAACCATTTAATTTCCAACAGTTTTTAAATGTCACAGTGCAGAGGCTGAGACTAATAAACGATCAGTTTTAACAGTTTATTAATCCATTGATGGAAAATCAATCAGCAGCTATTCTGATTTCAGTTAATCGTACGTCAGACTTCCTGTTCCACAGTAAAACAGACATTTAATGGACAAAAATAGAATCAGTGAATTAATGAAAATAATGAGACTGAGGCTGGGAAACTTTAAAACTCACAGATTTTGAATGGAGTTTGGTTGGAGTTGACCCAGAAACAGTTTCTGTTTCACTGCCTGATCTGGATCAATCACCTGAAACTATAGATGATTCATTTATTGATCGATGGACTGAAACAGTTTCTTTAAAAACTGTTTCGCTGTTTTTTGACAATTTATGGATCAAATACTGATCAATCGATAATGGAAACAACGTTGTGGGATGAACCGGTAACGGTACCGGCTCGGTTCGGCTGATGGACTCACACAGTAGAAAACAATAGAGTTCTCTTTGGCGGTTAGAAACGCGCAGCGGCGGTCTGTGACGTCAGCTTTACTTCCCCGGTAGAATCCATTTGATTGGTCCGTCAGACTGAACCACGGACGAACATTAGAAACAGCTGATCGTTAAAATACTGATGATTGATCTCTGAACGGTTTCTGATCGGTTTTCTTCCTGTGGCGCCGTGTAGTGACGTCACGGCACTCGGAGCTCGCGCGGGGAGTTTGTTGATCGATGACGAAAGAAATGAACCCCTGCTGCTAGACGGCAAAACAATTACGTCATATTCCAGCAGCTGTTTGTAAATTCTATTGGTCAGACTAACGTTTCTTTGTGTGATGTCACAGACGGACCTGGTTCTAGTCTTAAACCAGGACGGGCTACCCCCACAGACTCGCGTAAATGGTTCGACCCGGCGGTGCGTGATGACGTCTAGTGTTCAGGCGGGTGTCTGTCTTGGAGCCGCGCGGACAGAAAAACAAACAAACAAACAAACGGTAGATTTAGTTGGAGATCAGCGGCGGTTCAGCATGTCCTCAGCCGGGAGATGAACTGGGATCAACTGGAACTGAACCCGAGGATCGCAGCCGCCGCAAGGAGAGGTGAGAGCCGCAGAACCAGACTCCATTCAAAAACTTCAGCTTTCTGTTTGTCGTCCAGTGCGGTGACCTCAGACCATGACTGAACACAGAGTCTGAAACTCTGAGTCTCAGTGTCAACATCAGCTCATTCTGAATATAACTTTTTAAAATGCAGTTTGTTTTGAGCCTCAAAAGCTGGACCAGGTGAACAGGTGTATTAATCCTGTTAGGGCTTTATTACATTTCTGACTCAGTCCTTTAACGTTATTCTTCATGTTAATGAAGTTTTACAGAAAACCACCAGATTTTATATGGAGTTTGGTTTGAGCTTCTGTTGTAGTTTCAGTCTTCTTGTCTTAATAAACCTCCCTGTAACAGATCCAGACTCCACACGGTCCCTGAAACCTCAGGTTCTGGATCAGGTCCTCGTGACGCTCAGAGGTTCAGCTCATGTTAAAACAGGCCGATGAGGTGACGGCCTCTAAACCCGTTACCATGGTAACCAGGTGTGTCCTCCCCTGCAGCCCTGAAGTCCGTCAGGGAGGTTTTATGTGTCTCAGGTCCGGACCTGCAGAGACTCACCGGTTTGTCCCGCTCTGACGTCCAGCAGCTGCTCGCCGCCGCCGCCGCCGCCTGCAGACGACACCCTCCAGTCCCAGGTCAGGGCGCCAACGCCGCCGTCTGATTGGACGTCATGGTGTGATGTCATAACGTGTGTTAACCTGCCTGTGTGTTCTCAGCCCTACTCCTCCATCGCGGACAGTGTCGCAGGTTCGAGTCCGGCCTCAGACTCAGCGTGGGCTGTCCCGTCCTAGACCGGCTGCTGAGGGGGGGTCTGCCTGTGGGGGGCGTCACCGAGCTCGCTGGAGAGAGCGGAGCGGGAAAGACTCAGCTGGCTCTGCAGCTCTGCCTGTCTGTTTGACGCAGGAGGGCTGAACTCAGGTCAGTGGGCACCGTGTCTCTGTTGAACAGGGCCGTGTATATGTCTGTCGAGTGAACACAGTATCTCTGTTGAACAGGAGTTGTGTGTATATCTCCTGTCCAGTGAACACACGTGTCGGTAGGCACACCGTGTCTCTGTTGGCAGACGTGTATATCTCCTGTCAGTGAGCGGCATGTCTCTGTTGAACAGGGCTATGTATATCTGCACTGAGGTTTTTTTTATCAGGCGTCTGCAGCCCCAGTCAGGGAGAACAGTCGTCTCTTCACTCTGACGTTCCTCCAACACTGATCAACAGACTCCAGTTCAGTGACCACGTTTACATAGAACATGCCGCTGATCTGGTGAGTTCCCACTGCTGATCTCAGACCAGGTCAGAGGCTGGAGGACTGAGTGGTTACTCACCTGTCCCTCTCTCTCTCTCTCTCTCAGGACTCCCTCCAGGTGTGTCTGTCCCAGCGGGTCCCCCTCCTTCTGGCTCGTGGTCTGGTCCGGCTCCTGGTCGTGGACTCGGTGGCAGCTCTGTTCAGGTCCGAGTTCCTGGCTGATAATTGGCTGGAAAGGAACAAACAGCTGCTCACCTTCTCCTCCGCACTGCACCACCTGAGCCAGGAGTTCACCACACCTGTCCTCTGCATCAACCAGGTAACACACACACACACACACACACACCTGTCCTCTGTATCAACCTATTCTTCCCATGTGACTTGTTTCATCCTCGGCCACCAGTGAATGTAACATGATGCGTTCAGGTGTTTCTGACACTGTTGAAAAGATATAAAGTGAGATACGTCACCTGTCAGACAGGTGACCCAGGTGCGGTTCAGGTGGAGCTGATCTGTTTACACCTGGTCCTGCTCACAGGTGCGTCACAGCGCCTCCATTCAGCCTGTGGTGGCTCGTGGTACTGCAGCTCCGACGTTGGGTTTTATTTGATGATGTCATCACCTGACTGAGCATGTGCGGTTCACTGATTCTCTGCCCCTCATTGATTATCACAGATCAATAATCAATAACGTGTCTGTTTCAGGTCACAGATGTTTTCAACTCATCAGACGACAGTTTGGGGTAAAAACCTTTAATGTTTACGACACGTTTCATCTTGTTTCTGCCTCGTCTCTTCCTCCTTCCCTCCTCCCTCCTTCCTCCCTCCTTCCCTCCTCCTTCCCTCCTTCCCTCCTCCCTCCCTCCTTCCCTCCTTCCTTCCTGTGGATCTTCTACCTTCAGTCCTTGAATAACCTGTTGATGATATTGATTGATTGATTTGTTATTGATCAGTCACTGATCTGATTTTATTGACATGTGATCACTGTGTATGAACCTGTCGTTTCTTCTGTCCCAGTCCTCCGTCCTCCGGCCTGTCACCTGCTCTGGGGTTGGCCTGGGCCAATCAGGTGATGGTGCGGTTGATGATGCGGCGTCTCCGGGGGACCATCACCCGTGGCAACCAGAGCAGCTCCCTCCGCAGGCTGGAGGTGGTGTTTGCTCCTCACCTGGCCCGAGACGGACGAGACGCCGCCGTGTGGAGGGAGGGAGTCCGAGGGGTCGACAGATAAACCACAGTTTATAAATACATTCAAAACTCCCTTTGAAAAACGTGTAGATATTTATGAAATGTTCCTGTTTACAAACACAGTGTGAAAGGTGATGTAGGAATAAATTAATCACGTAATGTCAGAGTCTGTATTTTAATCTACAACACACAGACTGAGGTGTCTGAACACATCACTGAGCTGCTTCTTTAACTCAGACTGATCAGACTGAAAATCACTGGTTTTCTAATGGAACTTCTGCATTAGGCCTTTTCACCATAAATCAGCTCAGTGATCAACCTGTGTGTTTACATGTAAACACACGTGTGGACAGTTTACTGTGAGGCCTCACTCTGTCTACTCTGTTCTACTCTCCTCCTCCTGTTAATTTCTCCTGCTAACGTCGAATAACATTATGCCGTCATGTTTCGGTCAGTGCGCCTGCGCGGTTTGACATCAGTAAAGCACAGTAGAGTACAATAGACAACCGGATGTTGCCTTGTTCCTTTTAAAATAAAAGCGTGAAAACAGCTCAGATTTAACTTCCTGTAAATCAAACCTGGAAAATTCAGTTTGTTCTGAACTAAAATTAGATAAAGAGTCAGGTTTGTTTTTCTGTTGAATTATAGTTTTGTTTTCCACTGTTCGGGGCTTTGTGTTTAATCTATCAGTTTCCTGAAAGTCCAAAGTCCTTCATCTTCTGAAGAAGACCATGAGATGTGGATGAAAGCCAAGTAAACCAGGAGAGTGATTCAGTGATGAGACTGAGAATCACCTGAAACGAGGAGACATTTTAGTTATAATTTGTTGAGTCATTATTTCTGTCAGTAAACAAGTGAATATAATAATAATTAACAGTAATTACATGTTTCTGTTGAGACCTTTGTGTTGTTGTCTGATTATTGTTGTTGTTGTTTGATGTTGCTGAAACACACAGGAAATGTTGAATCATCTTTCAGGAGAAGTTTCCGTTTTTATCTCTGGGGCTGCGGCTGCACGGGACTTTTATTTTGAAAAGAGGGGACCGGAAATTGAGTTGTTTCCCTCGGTGATCGGGGCACGAGCCAGACGGTGATGCGCAGCTCGTGAAGCTTCAGAGCAGAAAGACATCTGATCAAAAATTAAAGATCGAAGATCAACTGAAGGTGAGATTGATGACGTTTGTTTGTTTCCGGTTGTTTGTCGGACAGGCTGCAGGTCACCCGCTGCTTATCAATAGATTACATCATCGATACGGAGCGATCAGATCAGAGTAATGTTACTGCTGTGCAGACAGCAGCAGAGAGCTGATCAATAGATATATAATCGATCTGGACTGATAGGAATATCCTCAGCATCCAAACAGGAAAAAATAATCATTTCAAATTAAAAGCCAGACCTCTCAGACAAAGAAAAACGGTTTAAAATGTCAAATCTAAAATCAGTAACAGAGACGGGTTATAACGTCATTCGAGAACAGTGGGCGTGGACCGGAAGTCTCACAGTTCTGATCAATGATGCTTCAGTTGTCATTAATCGGCTCGGTGCAGACCCCGCCCTC
This sequence comes from Lates japonicus, assembly GCA_033238685.1. NCBI lineage: Eukaryota > Metazoa > Chordata > Actinopteri > Centropomidae > Lates > Lates japonicus. Next base: position 69,724 of record BRZM01000827.1, read on the forward strand.
TGGTTCCAGTCTGCTCCTGGTCCTGACCTCAGATCAGTGTCTGTTCCTGACTCCTCCTACAGTGGGCGCTATGACCATGACTCCCTCCGCCCCCTCCGTCCTCCTCCTCCTCCTCCACCACCTCCTGAGTCCGGTCTCCTCTCAGACGGTCGACCCGTCCGTCGCAGACCTGACCAATAGAAACTCGGACTTCGCTGCCCGGTTGTACCGAGCCGTTGCCAGCAGGACTGACGACAACGTCTTCCTGTCTCCGTTCGCGCTGACCGCCGGACTGACAGCACTGCTGAACGCCACCAGCGGGCCGACCCAGGACCAGCTGCTCCAAGGACTCACCCTGACCGGACTGGACCCACAGACTCTCCCAGGTAGATCCAGGTCTAAGGGATCAGGGGTAGGATGTGGGGTGGGTGAGGGTCAGAAGTTTGAGTTTCTGCTGCTCTCAGATCTGTTTCAGACTCTGAGGACCACCATCCTGCAGGGGGGCACAGCCACGAACCTCCAGCAGGGTATGGCTGTCTTCCCCGCCCAGAGCTTCCAGGTGTCCTCGTCCTACCTGGACCTGGTTCAGACGAAGTTTGGGGGGACCGCTCAGAGTCTGGCCTACACGTCACCGGAGCAAGCCATCAACACCATCAACCACTGGGCCCAGGAGCAGACTGGAGACCAGATCAAGGAGCTGGTGACCAACCTGGACCCCCAGACCCAGCTGCTGCTTGCCACAGCCGCCTCGTACCAGGGTACATATCACTTGTTACCTTTTGTAGGGCGGAGTCACTGGAGAGGGGGTGGGGCCACACTGAGGAGGAACCCTAACACCTGGGACTCTGCTAAGACCAGGACCAGCAGATTTTTTTTTTCTGTATGAATAAAGTTTTTCTTTTCTCTTTCAGCTCGGTTCAGTCCGTCCTTTAACTCGTCCCTGTCTCAGGAGGAGCGTTTCTACGTGGACAGGTATCACATTGTCATGGTTACCATGATGTTCAGGGCTGATAAATACTTCCTGGCTTACGACAGCTCGGTGAAGGCTGGCGTGCTGAAGCTGCCGATGACAGACGGGATGGCCATGTTGGTCGTGCTGCCCGACGAAGACGTGGACGTCACTGCCGTGGAAGAGGAAGTGACGGCGGAGAAGATCCAGGCCTGGATCAAACAGCTGAAGAAGACGTGAGATCCTGTCTCCTTTACTATGAAACTCTCACATCAACATAAACAACAGAGTCGTCTGCAAACTGTCTGATGATAACAGTTAAATGTTAATACAACAGAACTAAAACTAAAGAAAAATAAATTAGAGTTGTTTCTGTCGTTGAACAGAAACATGCTTCAGTTTCAGAGATAAAATACCTTGTTGTGTAAATGTTGTAAACAGGAAGTTGGAGGTGCTGCTTCCTCGCTTCTTGTTGGAGCGTTCTTACATGCTGAAGGACGTCCTCCAGACTCTTGACATCACTCAGGTGTTTCAGGACAATGCTGACATCACCAACATGGGTGGGGCTAAAGGACCCAGACTCTCACAGGTGAGTGAAGAGTAAGAATGTTCCAAGTTCAAAACCTCTGATTTTTGATCTGACAGATGAAAACTGGCAGAGATTTTAAAAAAAAGAAAGAAAAAACTTTATTTTATCCCTTTAATCCTGAGTCCCCCAGTGACCAGGTGAGTGCTGAGAGGTGAACTCATCATTATGAAGTAAATGTTGAGTGTAACGGCTTTAGAATAATGAAACCATCGTAGTTTAGATTTCTGAGAACTAGTGTGAATTTTCACTGAGAAACAAAAAAAGGATTTACAGCACAAAGGAACAGCACCTGATCAAAACAGGAAGAGGAGGGAGCTGTTGTTTTACCTGGTAGCTTTCCTCAGATAGAGGAAGTGTCAGTCGCTGGAAACTACCCTGAAAAAAGAAAAAAAGCAGTCTCATCTGAGGAGGTGAAGGTGCTGAAGAAGAGTGAACGTCAGAGCTCCAGGTGTTTGACTCTGCCGTTGTCACAGTTCTGGGATCAGGGTTTCTTTAGGTTGTTTCCTGCTTTGGTTAGCTGTGTTGCTAATGCTAACGCTAGCAGCCAGAAACAAACAGAAGATTCAGTCTGATCACCGAAACACAGAGCATGTCTCCTGGCTGCAGCCTATTTAAAATGAGTGAAAGATACTGTTTTCTATTTGGGGGGTATTTTGGAGGTCCAGCGGGGGTATCTAACATCCTTATCTCGTTATGTTGTTTGTTACTCTGCTGTAACGTGAATTTTCTCTCTGACGATAAAGACACTGAGTTTTTATACGAACCAGTTCTTTGTGAAAAGCTCCACAGGTGAACTTCACTTTATCACCTGTGAATTCTTTAATTTCCCGTTTTCAGGTTTTCCATAAATCCATCGTCTCTGTTGACGAGCGCGGTGATGACATCACTGCAGGGGGCGGAGTCAGCATCTTCTCCACTCTTCCTCCTCGACTGACCATCAACAGACCCTTCATCTTCATCGTGTACAAGCAGACCACCGGCAACCTGCTGTTCATGGGCCGAGTAGTTGACCCCACCAAGAAATAACCATGTCAGTTTACCTGAGGCTGCTAAGCCCCGCCCCCTGAGTCACACCTGTCAAACTTCATGTTTCTAACAGTTTAAAATGATAACATGGCAGCTTAACTGTGTTCTAATGTCATTCTACTGCCAGTAGATTCTGGTCTGTTTAATATTTTAGGAGCTCTTTGTGTTTCCCAGCCCGAGGGTCAGGACCCCCTGAGAGGTCAGGAGATAAATCTGAACGGTCCTGAGACAATGAAGGAGTCTCCACAGACGGTTTCCTCTAGCCCCATCATCAGGTCAATGTTTTAATTTGTCTAGTTATTTACAGAACTTATGACATTCCCATCAGCCTCAGCTGGACGCTATGTTTACAGTTAATTATCTACTGTTAGCATGCTAACATGCTAAGTTGATGAACATGGTAAACATTATTCCTGATGTTAGCAGTTAGCACTGTGTTTTTATCTCTTTTTATTTTTATCTTTTCAGACATTTAAAATGAGTGAAATATAAATCAAAAGAATAGAAATAATCGTCTGGTTGTTGTTGCTGTAACCAGTGACGACGGGTCACAAGTTGACGCTGCTTTGCTTTAAAAGGTCAAAAAGGTTAAGGTCAGGCTTTGTAGGGAACCTGTGCTCTCTGAACCCCCCAAGTATTTAAACTACCAACCACTGCTGCTCCCTGTAGTTCAGTGGTAGTTCACAGTGTTGGAGAGTGTGAGTCACAGATGTAACTACAGCTCTATGAGTCCTGGATGACAGGTGAGACAGGTGTGCTCTGATACCAACTGAGTTAAAACACTAACTGATGACATCTCATCAGCCTCACCTGGACTTTATGTTTAAAGCTAAATAGCATGTTAGCATGACAGCCACTATGATAACATATGTGCTGTGTATAATTCATAACACTTTACTCTGTTTAAATATAGCAACGTTAAAAACACGTGTACCACCTGCAGTATATCAGCACTGTAAAACATTAAACATTAAAATACGTCACTTCCTCCAACTGCATTTTCTGGTTCTGTTCACAGTAAAAACTCGCTGATGTGACACATGATGTCATCAAATCTCACAGCAACATCACTGTGACATCACATATTTCTACCCAATCAACAGATAGAACGCTGCATCATTTGCTTTGTCACCAACAACTAAAACTACTCCACAGACTGCTGTCTGATTTCTGATCTGATCGGTCTCAACCAATTTTTTCACAGAGTTTTTAAAACGACAGTTGGGTCAAACTGGAGGTTATGATTTTTGATTTAAAAACTAGCCTCTATGGATATGAGTTATTTTTACCAACTGCACCTTTAATCAGAGGCTCATCATGGCTCAATCGGTCCTTGACATCAGCCATGATGTCAGGACAGCTGCTTAGTGAATGCTGGGAAACACCTGGCTGTGTCTGATCTCAGAGCTGATTGGTTGTTTTATTGTGAAGATTTGCAGTTTGTTTTGCTCAGCTAAGTTTCTGATTGTTACAGTGACACAAAGCTTTAGGTGAAATAACATCTGTACAGATGTTTGAGCCGCAACATTGCGAATGTTTGATGTTGTCATCATGGATGAGAACAACAATGATTTCTGTTATCAGTTAAAACAAATTGTGTTTGTTTATTGTAACTCAGACAAAAGAAGTTTGTCTGAAATAATGATCCGTCTTCCTTTACATCAGTGAAACAAGATCAGAACGTTTTGTTAAACCTGATCTAACAGAAAGTAGAAACACTCGGAACATCTGTCCTGTGATGTCAGCATTCATCCAACCAATTACACGTCAGCAGATGAAACCACCAACTAATAAGAACACAGAAACAGCTTGCATGTGTGGAATTTACTGAACCAATCAGGTGACAGGATGAAATCATTAGAATACACAGTGCTCAGTAGATACAATAGAAGTCAGACTCTACTGTCTCTGTCACTGTAAGGCAGAGATGATGTCCTGTTGCATTCTGGGTAATGTCCTGAAATCGCTCCCTGACTGTTGATTGGCTGATGGCCTGGTGGAGGTATGATGACATCATCATCTTCAGTCTCGTCCCGACTGGACGTTGAAAGAGTTCGACTTCCTGTTTCTGTTGATTAAAACAAACAAAAAAATCAAGAAACACACAAACTTCAGATTATTAACCTCTAAAAACTGAAAACACAAAGTTTAAAATCTAACTTTTCTGTCCTGGACAGACGCTGAACCACCTTAAACCATGCCAAGTCAGCGAGACTAATCTGGGCTAAACCAGAACACGTCTAAAACAGCATGAGAACTACATCAAATTATCCCAGCTCTCCTGGAGCCAGTATGACGGGTCTTTGGGTGACAAACTGTAAAAACCATGTGGAACTATTAACTTGTCGGGTTCTACCACCAGAATGATTCAACTAGAACTCACATTGACAGCTTTCTGGACTGGCTGTCCTTAATCCCGCATCCCCGGTCCATCGTTTTACTGCGCTGGTCCAAGGTACTGGTCCGATGCTCTCTCTGGTCCAAAGTACTGGTTCTATGGTCTCTCTGGTCCAAGGTACTGGTCCGATGCTCTCTCTGGTCCAAAGTACTGGTTCTATGGTCTCTCTGGTCCAAGGTACTGGCTCTGTGGTCCATTGAACCGGTTCTCTGGTCCAACATATTGTTCCTATGGTCCATGTTACTGGTTCTGTGATCCAGTGTGCCAGTTCTATGGTCTCTCTGGTCTATGGAAGTGGCCCTGTGGTCTATGGAACTAGTTCTGTGGTCCAACGTACTGGCCCTGTCCAGAAGGCTGGTGGTGTTGCTGCGGATCAGGACTGGCATGGAGGAGGTGGCCTGGGTTGCCATGGTGAAGTGGGCAGTCCTCAAGGAGTCATCTATAGAACACAGGATGTGATGTAAGAAAAAAGACCATGGCATGGAGTGTCCTGACTGGGATGGTCCTAAAAACTGATCCCTGATCTTAGGCAGTGTTAATGATGAGGCGTATATGAAGAGGTGGTACCTTTGCTCTGTAACATGGAGGACTTCCCAGGTCCAGATGCACTGCTCAGCTCTTTGACCTTCCTGAATCACAGAACCAGAAAACAGAACATTCAGGAAAACAACAGGTAAAACTTTAAAATTACTTAAAGCCAAGCACGAATAACCCCGCCCATCAGTGATGTCACAGTCCACCGACCACACCCCAAGTACACGTCTACATCAAGGGAAAACTTCAACCACTAGAGGTCAGAAGAGAATAAGAAGGTGGACATTGTAACGTCCTTTCTGCTCCTGCCAGACTGCCATCATGGTGTTAAGAGTTTCGTTCAGACCGATTGTGTTTCCGTCACCTCTTTGGCTGGAAACTGGTGGCTGTTATAGATGGATGTCCTCAAAGACCCTGATGGTGCCAGTCAGAGGTTTGTTAGGAGGACCTAGGAGAAGGTCCAAGTCCAAGACAGAAGAGGGAGAAGAAGTGATGAAGACGGAATGAAGAACAAGTGAAGAAGCTTCAGAAAGAGGTGAGAAAGTAAATATATTTTCTGCTCAACTGTCAAAGTCCCATTTACTTTTTTTATTGTTGTCTTAACTTTACTAACTTTATTATGTCAGGAAGCCAGTACATCACTACACAGCCTTCCTGAGTGTAGAAACATTAGAGTTCAGTGACTAAAGTTTATTCTTTCTGAAACACCAGAGCATTTTAGTGCTTCTTATTAGAGCTCCAGAGAGAAGCTGCAATGTACAACTATACTGAGATGGTCTTTGGTTCTTAAAACCACAAATAAGTTTTCTTACGGATATCAGCACTTCAAATAAAACACTGGAGTTCTTCATGGGGATTCCTGATCAGATGTTGAACCACATCAGCTGATTTCAACATGAAGGAGCTATGGTTCTCCTCCTCCTGGATGTCTCAGACGAGTCCTGACCCCCTGCCAAGGAAACTTATTTCAGCCACTTGGAACCACCATCTGTCACCACCCAGAGAGCAGGACCACAGCTTAGGTCTGGAACAGACCCCCACTGGTGAATCCAGATCACCACCACCTTCAGGATCAGCTCCCTCTGAACCACAATAGCCCAGTACAGCTTCTGCAGTACCAGTACACCCGCCAGTCTAATTTTCCATTTACCCTCATCCCCCAACAAAATCCTGAGATACTTAAACATGTTGCTGGTGTTAAGTGACAGTTTAAAGTGAAGGAGGTCTGGTGGGTCTTACAGGGGTCTGTCTGAATTGGCGGGTTTGGACGTTGTCGGCTGACTGCTGAGGGATCGACTCCTCGACAGTTTAGCCTTCCTCATCTCCTTACCTGTAAGAAGAAGGAACATTATCATCGTTTGCTCTGATACGCCTCCATGTAAATGAGATTTGAGCCTGAAAATATCTACTACAGTCCGGTATTTACCAAACCACGACTGTTCAGATAACTAATCCTAAACTATTCCAGACTACACCAAACTCTCAGGGCACATTTTGATTTACATGAAGTTGATTTCGTGCATTGTTGCTCCTGCGGGAGATAATACTCTGTACATCTACAATCTTAATGGGAAGGTGTGTTGAAAAGGCCTCAGCCACTAAACATAAGAAGATTCTATTGGAAGTTTTTGTTCAGTGGTATCACTGACAAACACATTCACAACTCGTCTCCATTCATATTTATGCCTTACCAGAGGACAAAGCAGCTCCAGACGAGGACACAGACATGGATTTGGTTGCAGACAGACTGGTCTTACTTTCCCTTCCTGTCAAAGACCAACAGTTTACAGGCAGGACTACAGTCAGATCAAGAAACCCAGTAATCCACATTCAAACACAAATCCTCAGGTTAAACCTCTAACACCTGTCAATCATTTCATGCAAAAATAAGAGACAGTTTTACCCACGTTTTCTCTCTGGATGTTTTTCAGAGTTAGGTTTCCCTTCACTCTGTTGTCGCTCCAGCTGTTCCTGACGACAGAGGAGGCGTCATTAAAACAAAACAGACAGTGATTTGGACTGAAGATGGACTGTCAGGTTCAGACTCACCATCTCCAGCAACAGAGTCTCCTCCTTCTCCTTCTTCTGGTCCAGTAAATCCCTCTCCTGCCTCTTATGAAACTGACAGCAGATAAAAGAATAAGACATGTAGAGAACATAACAGAAACAAAACACTGAGCTGTCATTTATTCTACAGGACTTCATAAAACAGTCTGCTTACAGGCTCTGTGAGGTCCAGTTTGTCCAGTTCCAACACTGTCTGAAAAACATGATGAGTACAGTTAATCCATTATCCATTCATCATCATCATCAAAGTTCTGGAGTGGTCTCTGTCGACTAGATTCATCCCAGACCTATATAGTCTTCTGACTGACTGGACTGGTGTCAGGTAGTGCGGGTGTTACCTTGCGGATGGTTGCCACCACATCCTTGTCTTTCTCTCTGCAGAGGAGTTTCTGGACACAGAAGTCGAGCTGCTGCAGTAGTTGTTTATCAGCCGGCAGTCGGAGTGATGAACGTAACCTGGGCAACAACTGACACAGCTTGTACCTGACAGACAGGATAACAGACAGACAGGTGAGTCACATTTGATGTCAGATTGACATGACAGATTTTAGCTGCCTCCCTGGCCAGAGTTCTGACAGAACTACCTGACGTTAGCGACGGGGTCATGGACCAGCTCCAATGCCGGAATCAGGAAGTGTTTGTTGAAGTATTTTCTGGAGAAAATCTCAGTGGCCATTTCACAAACATCAAGGAACCTTAGACGGTTCCAGTAGCTCCGACCCTGAGCCAGATCTGAGGATCAGAGACATACCAAGATGAACCATCAATGATTTTTTGATATACTGGAAAAGGTTGTAACATGTTCTCAAAATGTATTCAACGTTTCTCAAAAAAAAAGACCAAACCTGAGTCTTCTGCCTCGTACACAACTGCAGAAATCCCTTAACTTTCAGGAGTTTGATGTGGATTTTAAAAAGCATGTAAAAATACATCACCGAGGTACCTGGGGGCACCTGTTCATAGGTGATGTACTCAGAGCACCTGTGACTGCAGGACTGAGGAGTTCTGACCTTGGATCAGTCGCTCCATCATCTCCTGACGCTGCTCCTGTTTGCGGTTGTAGCGCAGAAATGTGCAGAACGTCCGTGCCGCCTCCTTCTGTACAGGCAACACCTTCTGAAACCACAACAACCAGAGGAGAGTTTATCTGTCTGTTCAGATGTTTTACCTGTGGTATCACGTCACGTGTTGTGGTATCTTCTGGTGCTGACATTGGTGGTGAGGATGATGAAGATGCGAGGGGAGAAGCTCTGGTGCAGCAGTTCCCCAGGCAGCAGTCTCGCCAGGCAGCTGTAACGCTGCAGCAGCTTCTCATGCAGCCGCCAACGCAGAGAACATCCGACCTTCTGCTCCGCCAACAAAAGAGCTGACAGCAACTCTGGGAACTGATGAGGAACCAACAGAGAACCCCAGGAGAACGTGTAAGAACACAGAGGAACTAAGATTAGAGAAGAAATGGGAAAAGAAAGAAAAACGTTGGCTGTTTGTTTTCTCACCTTGCTGTCCAGTGTCAGGTTCTCTCCTCTGGACAAAACCGCCTCCAGAGTTTCCTCTAGGTGATTCATCAGCGCATCCAGCACCTCAACAATAACAGAAGTTTTAGCACAATAAAAACTGACATCTGAAATTTAAAAAACTACATGTTCTGGAGAAAATATAGGTGTGTATGGTCTCGGCAAGGCCTCAATAAAGGAAAAAAACATTAGTCTGTCTGCTTTATAGCTACAAGTCGTTCCAAAAACCAGACCGAAAAACAGGACAACACACTGCAGTGTTCTGGTGACATACTGCTAATGTATTAACAACATGCTAACAGCAAGGACAGAGTGTGGACTCACCTCCAGAGCGTCGTCCTGCAGTAGAACCAGAAGCTCTTTGTGGACCACCTGGACGTTTGAACCGAGCAACTTCACCACCTGACGGGTGGGGGCGATGCCAATGGAAAGAGGGGAAGCCATCATGTGACATCAGAGAAAACAGCTTTTCTTACAGACTATTAGCAACCAAAGAACTTTTTTATTAAAATCACGAAACAACTTCTGTGTTTTATCTCCTGTCGACTGAATTTTGTGGCTGTATTTCTTCAAGGAGATGCAGAACCCAAGGATGTCCATGATCTCTTAGCAGCTACTGGTCATTAATGTCCTGATCTCCTTCTTGCTCCTCAGAGGATAACCCCTTTAGATTTTAGGTTTTAGATTTAAATGACTCCATGATCTTTCCTCTGGTACCACTTCAGGACAACCTTTACATGTTTCGCTCCACTACTGTTCAAACTTTAAAAACTGATAAAATATTGTGATGTTATTTGTTCATGTTGCAGCAGCCACAGCATCACATGATCTGACCTGGTGGAAACTGGCTGCTGCACTTCGTCGAACGCTGACCTCTGGGTCACAGCAAAGACCAGAGAAAGATGGGTAAAGCTCTGACAGGAAGTGGGCTGAGTCAGCAAACACCACCATGGCCTGCAGAGAGAGAGGAAGTAAAAAGCAACATCACTCATCTAAAAGATTGACCTGAACTCTGAAGCTCTGCTGAGTGTGTGTGAATTTACCGGCAAGTTGTAGCAGCAGTTGCAGCGGATCAGCTTTGACTCGTTGTTGATGTCCATCTGGTTTCCTTCAGTCTGCAGACCAGCGACACACAGCACCTTAAACCTCTGCAGCAACCGGCCCTTTTGCTCGTCTGACAGAGAGCCTGCAACACAACGTCTCCTCAGAAACATTGCGACTCATCAGTTCTAAAGTCCCCATGTTCATGAAAACCACAAACTGAAACTGAAACAACCTTGGTGGAGTCCAACACCCTCTGAGAACCTGTTCCTGCAGAGAAAGCAGACTGGCCCCTCACTCTGGTCATACAAGGACTAAAGGACTTGTAACAGCCCTGGTACTCCCATAATACTCGCCACAAGATACCCTGTTAGGTGCTGTTATAGACCCTCTTAAAGTCTACAAATCACATGTAGACTGGATGGTCAAACACCCATGACCTCTCTACAAGACCACACATCTGGACCACTGATCCAGGAACAGGGCAGAGTCCACATCAGCCACAGTCTCCTTTCAGTAGCCTGACAAACTTTCCTAGAGAGGCTGAGCAGTGTGACCTGATGTTCAGAGCTTATCGTCCAGCCCCTTTTTAAAATGGAAACCACCATCTGCTAGTCCCTAAAGTCTTCCAGCTCTGACTCCTCTATAGAGGACGAACCAGTCAAGTGTTCCTTCTATTGTCTATTATATTCCCAATCCAGATCAGTGGTTCTCCTCCCCACTGGAAACAGTCTGGACTGAGCCCTGCCTCCCCCTCCATGTCACTCACAGTTTTAACTTCAGTGACCACAGAAGCTGCAGTCCGTCTGACATTCAGGCTGAGTGATCCCCTGGACCGCCCAGCCTGAAAGCACTCCTTCTTCAGCTCGACAATGTCCTTCACAACCAGTGTTCACCTGCGGGTTCTTTGGTTACTGCCACAACAAGCTGGTTGGCCACAACTTCCAGATCCAGATCAGGCCCCATGGCACTAAAACTAACCTGGCCTCTGGGTCCTAATGATGAGCACCCCACTTGGGCCTGGCTCCAGGAGGGACCTTGGTCTACCTTTTCCTGGCAATACAGTGTTTTCCTGAAATTGCTCTTTCATAGTTGTGTGGACTCAGTCTTAGCTTGTCCTCACCTGGATATTCTGGGCCTATTCTGCTTTAATTTCACCAGAGTCTGTTTTTATTGTCTTTGCTGTTTCTATGTGACATCAGTGATGAGTCTCACCTGCCAGTCCACTGCAAAGCTTCCCAAACTGGAATGACAAAGAGGCCATGACGGCCTCGTCTGCCTGCGATGACACCTCGCACACCGACATCACCAGAGGAACCACCACATGGAGTCTGTCATCTGAGAGAGGAACAGGCTTTAAATGTGGGGTTTGTAAAGAGGAAGGGGCTTTAAACTTTTCACTTAATGACTCACCGCTGTCAATCATTTCCATCAGGTTGATGATGGTGTCAAAGGCAGCAAGGCGAACGCTGCTCTCCTCATCTCCAGCAAGCTCCACCAGTTCAGGAAGCAGCTCTGTCCTGGTGTCGTCCACCCTGTAGGACAGACAGGAGACACTGTCTCACCACAGCAGGACGTTTGTTTGGTGTTTGTTTGTTTGTTTGTTTGGTGTTTGGTGATGTTTACCCGGTTGCCCTGGCGATGCTCTCCAGCTGACGGCACATACAAGATCTGACCTCAAACTCCACGTCCTGACATAAAGATCGAGCTAACGGCAGCAACTCCTTCTTTATTCTGATTCACAGAAAACACACCTGTTAGTGTCAGACCAGGTGTGATATTAACACTATCAGCTTAATCAATAATCAATCATTTTCAGAGAGGGAAGCTCACATGTGGGAATCAAACTTGCAGGCGACTTTTCCTAAAATGCGACAGCTGGCCAGACGAGCCTGAAGAGAGTGAGACAGCTGAGACTGATACAGGAGAGGGTTCAACACCTGCAGAGACAGACAGGTACAGAGTGAGACAGGTATAGAGTAAGACAGATTGAGCTGATGATGTAATTCTGTACCTTTAACTGCTTTAAAACTGATCAATAATGAATAATTAACAGGTGGATCCAGTAACCCTGATCATCGTACCTCCTGTTTGATGGTCTCCTTGGGTAACGCGTTGATGGCCGACAGCAGAGTCTCTAACCAGGCGTTGCTTACAACTGTCAACAACATTAACATCAACATCGTCAATATCAACACCAACGTCAGAATCAGGAAAACACCTCAGGGCTGTTGATCAGTCATAAAAATCAGCTAGTCTTTTTCGCGGATGATGTCATTATTTTTCTTGAACAACCAGAAATATGTTTCCCACACCTAATGTCTCTTCTGGAAAAGTACGAATACTATTCAGGGTATAAACTGAATATATCAAAAACACAAATTCTCTCGTTAAATTATTCTCCATCCCGACAAATAAGAGATGCATATAATTTGAAATGGAATTCTAAAACAATGAAGTATCGCGGGGTAACTCTGAGTAAAACACTCCCCGACATGTTTGAAAACAATTATAGTGTAATTGAAAAAAACATCCAAAAAGATTTTGAAAGGTGGTCTAACCTCCCATTAGACTTCAGTGCCAGAATACGGACAGTCAAAATGAATATTTTACCTAAATTGTTATATTTATTTCAAGCTCTTCCAATTAATATCCCCCAAAACAAATTTATTGCCTGGGACAAGATGATTTCTAGATTTATTTGGAATAGTAAAAAACCAAGAATAAAATTTACGATACTTCAACTACCCAAAAGCAAGGGGGGGATGGCTTTACCTAACCTTACAGAATATTTTTATGCAGCATAACTTAGATATCTGCCCTGTTGGTGTAGACCTGACTATGAGTCTAAATGGAAAGAAATGGAAAGGGAAGTACAGGGCTTTCAAACCCAGATATTGGTGGGGGATAAGCATTTGATAGGTGCTTTGAGACATGCTATGAACTCAATAGTAGCATTTACACTCGAAATATGGAGCACTGTTGTAAGAAAATATAAACTTAACAGGGATATATGCAGTCTGGGGTGGTTTGCGTATGATTTAAAGTTTAAGCCAGGGACGTACGACCCAGCATTCAAAGAATGGACACAAAAAGGTGTGACAGCAATGTGTACAGTATCAGAAGGTGGACAATTTCTAAGTTTCCAAGATCTAAAGACAAAGTACAGCCTCGAAAACAAAGACTTTTATAGATACTTTCAGACTTTCAGATTATTTCACAAAAGAGATAAGGACAAATGAAACTATAAATAAGGTGATTGGAGTTATTATCGATTCATACAAACAGAAGGGGTCCCGGCCCATCTCTGCTTTCTATCGAGCGTTGGGTGAGAGCAGGAAGGAATCAACGCTTTATATAAAAGCAAAATGGGAAACAGAACTAAAAATCCAAATACAAGAGGAGGAGTGGTACCACATGTGTGAGACACAATGTACATCAACAAATTCATTAATATGGAGGGAGTTCTGCTGGAAAAACCTAACTCGCTATTTTATAACACCAAAGATAAAATCTAGACAACTCGCTAAACAAAAAGACTGCTGGAGGTTATGTGGGAGCGTTGAGGCAGACCATGTACACATATTCTGGAACTGTATAAAAATGAGGATATACTGGCAAAATGTTAACTCAGTTGTAAAAAAAGTTTTGGGTTATGAAATCCCAAATACTTGTCTAGTGATGTATCTTGGGAATATTGAGAAGGTTGTAATGAAAGAAGACCTGTACTTGACTAAAGTATTACTTGCAGCAAGCAAGAAAGCGGTCACAAGAAACTGGCTCAATGTGAACACACCAAACCAGGAGCAGTGGTTGGAAATTGTCCAGGAAATCCTTGTTATGGAAAAATTGACATACCGGTTGAGACTCAAAGAGAACATATTTGAAAGAAACTGGGAAAAATGGAACATTTATATGAGACATGACACCAACTGAACGAATGCTAAATGGAACAGTGGACTAAACAGAAGGATCTCCAGACAGTATGTTAGTGTTACTATTGTTACTTTAACTTGTACCTTGTTTGTGGTATTGTTTTTGCCTATATACATGTGAAAACTCAATAAAAATGTAAGTGATAAAAAAAAATCAGCTAGTCTATGAAACTCTGGCTCAGGTGTGTTACCTGTGTTACCTGTTTCTCGGTGGCTCAGGTGTGTTACCTGTTTTTCAGTGGCTCAGGTGTGTTACCTGTTTCTCGGTGGCTCAGGTGTGTTACCTGTGTCTCGGTAGCTCAGGTGTGTTACCTGTTTCTTGGTGGCTCAGGTGTGTTACTTGTTTCTCGGTGGCTCAGGTATGTTACCTGTGTCTCGGTGGTTCAGGTGCAGCAGGACTGTCTTCAGGATGGAGTAGGTGTGGGTGTGGATCAGGATGATGTCGTCCTGTAGGATGGTTAAAAACGATGCCGCTGCTGCCAGCTGGATTTCAGCTCCAGATCCGTTCAGGACCTCCTGAGTCACACAGACAGGACAGGTTATTCCTGTGTGACACACCTGTAATTCCCAGAATGCTCTCTGTTGCCTGCCTTCACACAGTCTGACTTGTGTCACGTACCCGGACTTTTGGTACGACCCGACGAAATGTCTCAGCTGGATTCTGGCGGACGAGACTGGGCAGGTTACTGATGACGCTCGCTCTCTGCACCTCCTGACCCACACTGACAGAAATATAAACACAGAGGAAGAATGTTTGACATGAGAACGTTTACAGATCCAGAGGATGAGGACCTGAAGCTGAACAACACTCAGAGGGCGTCAAACTCCACCAGGATTGTCCCTGTCTCCGATCCTGTTTGTGATTCACGTGGACAGGATCTCAAGGGGCAGCTGAGGTGAGGACAGTGCCCAGTTTGGGAATGTTGCATCACTGCTCATCAGACCGTGACCCAGCATGCACTGGGGGGTTTGCAGCCAAGTGTGAAGCACTTGGGATGATGGTCAGCACCTCCAAGTCTGAGGCCATGGTTCTGAAAACGGGATTGTTGCTCCAGGTCGGGGGTGAGCTGCTCAGGGTCTCGTTCACAGTGAGGACGGATGGATCAGTGCGGCGTCAGCAGTGATGCGTTGTTCCGGACCTTTGAGCTGAAGATGGAGATGATCCAAAAGGTGAAACTTTCAATTTACCAGTCAATCTACGTTTCAGCCCAAACCTGTGGTCATGAGCTTCAGGTGGTGAAATGAGTTTCCACTGTTTGGACACAGAGACACAGTGAAGAGCTCAGAGCAGAGCTGCTGGATGGATGGAGGGTGGATGGATGGATGGATGGATGGGTGGAGGGAGGGATGAATGGATGGAGGGAGGGAGGGATGAATGGATGGATGGATGGATGGATGAATGGATGGATGGATGGATGGATGGATGAATGGATGGATGGATGGATGAGGGAGGGATGGATGGATGGATGGATGAGGGAGGGATGGATGGATGAATGAACGAATGGATGGATGGATGGAAAGATGATGAATGAATGGATGGATGGATGAGGGAGGGTTGGATGGATGAATGAACGAATGGATGGATGGATGGAAAGATGATGAATGAATGGATGGATGGATGAGGGAGGGATGGATGGATGGATGAGGGAGGGATGGATGAATGGATGGATGGAGGAATGGGTGGATGGATGGATGAATGGATGGATGGATGGATGAATGAATGGATGGATGGATAGATAAATGGATGGATGAATGGATGGATGGATGAGGGAGGCATGGATGGATGAATGAATGGATGGATGGATGGATGAATGAATGGATGGATGGATGGATGGATGAATGAATGAATGAATGGATGGACCAGTGACATTGGATCTGAATCCATGAAGTCCAGACATTGTCAGTCTGTTTTTGTTAGGGTTAGGGAGTGGGGACGAGTGGGGACGCCCCGATGGCCAAATGGTTAGGGTGCGTACCACATGGGCCTCAGTACCCTGAGCAGCTGGACCCTGGTTGGTCTCCAGATCCGGTCGGACCTTGGCTGCATGTCATTCCCCTACTCTGTCTCCCCTGTAAAAAAAACCAACAACAACTTCCAGCTTTGTTTTCAGAAACACATCTGAGTTCCTGAGCTCAGATCCTGATCCTCTTCAGTCCATTTCCCCTGAGTCCTGCAGGCTCCAGTTCTCCAGCAGGTCTCAGATTTTCAGTCCAGACGTTGAATGAGTTCAGTGAACTAGTTTAGATCCTCAGGGATCAGACTGCAGCATGATGTTTAATTAGCTTCAGAGTTTACTGGGTCACAGGGAAGGAGGACAGGTGGAGGACCAAACTGTCTCTTCCTTCACCTGAGGCCTCTGACAGGTGAAATCTTTGGATCAATAAAAGATTTTTATTTCTTCAGGCTTCGTCTTGACTCTGACCCAAGACAACAACCAGAAACTAGTTTGAATACAGGAGGAGAGACAAAGTGTGACCATCCCTGACTTGTGAAACCATCAGAGTGCCCACAGGTGAGCTGTACAGGTGAGCTGTACAGGTGAGCTTCTGTCTGTTTTACAGATATGTGTCTGTGTAACACTGCAGTGATGAGTCATTAAATAACCAGAAAACATGACCATGTTTCTACAGGCGTTAGTCAGCTCTCACCTGAGCAGGTAGACGGCTCTCTCAATGTCATTCAGGTCTTCGTCCACAGTCAGCTGATCGATCTCCTCAGCGGTCTGACAGGAAACAACACACACAAACTCACTGCTGTGCGTTTTACATTTATTTTGTTTAGATGTGATGATGATAACTTGTTTGTTTAAACTTGTTTGTTTGACCTGTGTGACACCACCACTCAGTTCACAGGTGTGTTTTAATGTGAACACTTGTATGTTTGTGTTTGAGAGTTTCCATTGACAGATTCAGGTTTTACATGAAAAAACACAAAGAGCTGATGTTTGGTTAGAAGACGTCATTGCAGCTGGAACAACCAGGTGATCAATCGATTAGTTGATCAATACTGTATTGATACCTTTAAGTTTTTAGTTCGACCACAGTCCAGAATCTCAGACAGGCGACTGAAGTGAAATTATCTCACGATAAATCATTTCAACAACTGAAACTCAGTTTTCAGATTTTCCTGAAGAAAAACAACACGTCCCACAGCACCAGCAAGACCTTTGGCAGAAACGTATGTGTGTGGTGTGTGTGGGAGGA
This sequence comes from Lates japonicus, assembly GCA_033238685.1. Lineage (NCBI taxonomy): Eukaryota > Metazoa > Chordata > Actinopteri > Centropomidae > Lates > Lates japonicus. Next base: position 86,960 of record BRZM01000827.1, read on the forward strand.
TGGGGGTGTGTGTGTGTGTCACATCATGACGTGGGGTTTCACTCCTTGAAGACCCTCCAGACTCACCTCAACATCATCACCCTGGTGCCCCTCCACCTCCACAGTCAGGTGGGGAAAAAAAAAGCGTTCCACCATGTTTCCACAAACTCTTTCAGCACCCCATCTACTGTTTCTGTTTCTGTCTCTGCTCAGAAAAGGCCATTGAGCAGCTGTGATGATGACCAGTACCTGTGTCTGAAAGCTGAATCTACTGATCTCTCTATAGTGAGCAGGTAGAGTTCAGTCTGTTCTTCTCCCGTCTTTCTCTTTGTTGTCCTTTCACACTTCAAATGTGACATCCCTGATCCTGGTCTCCTGATGTCCTGGTCTCCAATGTCTGTCTTGGTCTCTGTCCTGGTCTCTAATGTCTGTCTTAGTCTCTGTCCCTGTCTCCCTAATGTCCTGGTCTCTGTTGTCCTGAGATATAATGTCCTGGTCTCTAATGTCTGTCTTGGTCTCTGTCTTGGTCTCTGTCTTGGTCTCTAATGTCCTGGTCTCTGTGGTCTCTGATATTCCTGGTCTCTGCTCCTGGCCCTATTGTCCTGGTCTCTGTGTCCTGGTCTCTAATATCCTGGTCTCTGTCCTGGTCTCTATTGTCCTGGTCTGTCCTGGTCTCTAATGTCCTGGTCTCTGTCCTGGTCTCTGTCTTGGTCTCTAATGTCCTGGTCTCTGTCCTGGTCTCTGTCTTGGTCTCTAATGTCCTGGTCTCTGTCCTGGTCTCTAATGTTCTGGTCTCTAATGTCCTGGTCTCTGTCTTGGTCTCTAATGTCCTGGTCTCTGTCCTGGTCTCTGTCTTGGTCTCTAATGTCTTGGTCTCTAATGTCCTGGTCTCTGTCCTGGTCTCTGTCTTGGTCTCTAATGTCCTGGTCTCTGTCCTGGTCTCTGTCTTGGTCTCTGTACATACTCACTGTTTTGAGTCCATGTTTATTCCTGCAGGGAGACAGGTTTTCTACCTGTCTACCTGTCTGTCTGTCTGTCTGTCTCTCCACCTGTCTGTCTGTCTTTCTCTCCGCCTGTTTGTCCGTCTCTCTCTCTCTCCACCATTCTGTCTCTCTTTCTCTCCACCTGTTTGTCTTTCTCTCTCCACCTGTCTGTCTGTCTGTCTCTCTCTCCCACTGTTTGTCTGTCTCTCTCTCTCTCCACCTGTCTGTCTGTCTCTCTCTCTCCACCTGTTTGTCTGTCTCTCTCTCTCCACCTGTCTGTCTGTCTGTCTCTCTCTCTCTGCCACTTGTCTCTCTCTCTCTCCCTGCTCTGTCTCTCTCCACCTGTCTGTCTGTCTGTCTCTCTCTCCACACCTGTCTGTCTCTCTCTCCCACCTCTGTCTGTCTCTCTCTCCACCCTGTCTGTCTGTCTGTCTCTCTCCACCTGTCTGTCTCTCTCTCTCTCTCTCTCCACCACCTGTCTGTCTGTCTGTCTGCCTCCTCTCCACCTGTCAGTCTCTCTCTCTCTCTCTCACCACCTGTCTGTCTGTCTGTCTGTCTCTCTCTCTCCACCTGTCTGTCTCTCTCTCTCTCCACCTGTCTGTTTAGACAGACAGACAGACAGAAACTGCGTCACGCTGCGCAGATCTCGGGTCTCCCTCTGCTTCCTGCTGCTGATCTTCCTCCCACTGACTCATACAGCATCATCACCTTCATCACCTTCATCATCATCATCACTTCTCTCATGTCTCCCAGCGTGCCTCACCTGGCCCACACCTGTGTAGCAGTGTTCCTGTGTAAAATTACCTTGGGGCTCTGCGGATCGGCCTCTCGATGAAAGGCGAGCTCACACAGCTCACGTCCAGCTGTGTCCATCTGGGGAGGCCAGCCTGGTTCATCCTGGAGCCAGAACATCTGCTCACTGCCGAGGTCCGGTAGCCAGTTCAGTCCTGGTGGTTAGAGGGAGGCAGGCGGCGGTCTCGATTCCGACCATCCTGATGAGGAGGCGAGAGGAGGGGTCCTGATCACTAACGGTTTCCAAAGAGGAGATCCCAGCAGTGGGGCGTCACGCCAGACTCCCGTTCAGATTCTAATAATTTAAGGCGTCTTCGCTGGGGCGGTCTGTCAGGTCAACCTGCAGCTCTCAGCTCAACACCATCCATCTCTGTTCGGCTCTAACTCTGTCCTCTGCGATTGTTTCAGTCAAATCTCACTTTTCTGGGGAACATCTGTTGAATAAAAATCCCAGTTGGTCAGTGTGAGAGCAGGCGGCAGGTCACAGCCAGCTGAGCGCTGTCTCTGCGGAGGAAACCTCACCAGACTGCGTTAAAAAATATACGTTTTAACGCTGATTTCAGTTAAAGCAAAACCATTAAGTATCACATCAGCATATCCATCTGCCGCGGCAGCTCTGATTTCAGTCAATCACCTCTCTGTGCGGAGGGAACGTCACGCCAGACTCCGTTCAAAAATCACATTACATAATTTATTTACTAATTAATGAGATTAATAATCAGAAAATCTCGACATCAGACATAAAACAAATCGACACGATTTCCTCTTCCAGTTCCCAGCACACACCCAACTTTGAAAACATTTGTTCAGATAAAATCCTGACCCGCTTCAGCTCGGCTGTCCTCTACGGTAGGCGCATCACGCCGAACTGCGTTAGAATTGCAAGCGCTGTAATGCGTCTGTGCTCCTCTAAAACCCGCCGATCCACAAACCTTCGAAAATGAGATCTTAGAAACATTTCCCGACCTCGCCCCGGCCTACACAGGAACACCACCGAAATGTTTCAGTAAAACGTCGATCTTTGTAAACTTGGAGTCCGTCTGGTCGCTCCGACATGGAAGGCGGTACCGAGCAGAGAAAACATTAAGAAAAGTTGAGTTCATTTTACTAAAGGCGTCTTGGTGGATTTTCTCAAACAGGATTTTATGATAAAATCCTGCAGTCCTAGTTAATCCGGCTGGACATAGCAGACAGTAGAACTGTCAGAAATCTGAACGGAGATCTGTGATCTGCTGCAGAATCTACGAGAGACCGCAGACTGGGACTAAACCAGACTAAACCCAGCTCACCGGACCCGGAACCAGGCTGAAACCGGTCAGGGAACCGGCTGATGGGCAGCACAGGGCGGGATGGAGGCTGGCCTTGCCTGCAGCATCTGAACCGGTTTCCATAGAGCAGCTGGCAGTTAGTGACCAGATTCATTCACAAGGTCCAGATCTTCCTCATCATCTTCTTCATCATGCCGTGAAACCTGGATCTTTCCAACATGACACCTGACATCAGTCCAGGCTCCACCCCCCACCTGGAGACGGTGATCTGTTATCTGATGGACAGACCAGTCAGGTGTGTAAATATGTGTGTGTGTTTATTGCAGTGACGACACACAACACTCCAGCTGTAGCACAGATGTCATGATGCAGTCTCCTCGGGTGGCGGACTGTTGTTGATCCAGATCAGGTTAGTCTTCTATGTTCAGACTAACGGCACCATGATCCTCCTGCGGCGACCCCCTCCAGGACAGACTGAGTTCAGACCAAAGGATCAGGAGTTTGTTTCCAGCAGGTCCAGTCCTGGAAGTCAGCATCAGCCTGGTTCCTCCATGAAATAAACTGAGACCAACTAAAATTTCTGAGAATCCTTCCAGGTTTGAACATCAGATAATCTCACAGATGAACACCACTGTTCTGATGTTTGAGCCTAAATCCAATCTCCACAGTAAAAAGCTAATGTTGGGCTATAAAACCAACTACCACAGTCACATAGCGTCAATGTCTCACCACTAAGCTTCCAACTGGTCGAACAAAATTTAGCTCTGAGCTCTTCTACAAAGCCTTTCTTCTTAGAAAGTTAGTAGATTTGAAAGAAGCGTAGGTAGAAACACAACGAGGCTGTAAAGGTGGACTGGTGAGTAGATGGGTTTTCATGTGCGTCGACAACCTCTGTAGTCTCATTTGAACCTTTCGTTAACCTTGCCTTTTTTTAAGACCGTAAAAGCTTCAAACATCAGGGTAGAGTTTACAGCCCATTTTATGTCAGAGAATAAAACCTGAAAATGTCTTGAGCTTGTGTTAAAACCACAGACCTTATTTCAGACATTTAACCAGAGCGCACTGACTTTGGGGCGGGGAACAGGAAGGAGCTAACATGCTAACACTAACTCACTTCCTGGTTTTAGGATCAGTCCTGCAGCTCTGTATAAGCTGAATTTATTTCCATAGACAGCCTCTCTGACCTCTGACCTCTGAAGCCATTTAAGTGCTGTCACTACATGTTGACATGCTACGATGGCAGCATGTTCTGTCACTTCTTCTAGCCATGGTCTCTCATTCTCCTCTCCTGCCTTCTCTTGCTATAAATTGTCAGGTGTTCAGTTCCCCTCTGCCTCGTTTAATGATAATAATATGTGTAATAAATGTAGTCTGTTTGCTGTACTCGGCGGGGGGCTTAGCGAATTAGGTCTGCTCGCACCATGGAATCTAATTAGCAGTTAATACTAAACAGCCCCCTGTAGCAGGTGAGACCTGGCCTAACTTGGGAGACCTGGTCTGGTTAGGAGGACGGCATTCAGCCACTTTTGATGAGTCTCTCATGCTCCCAAATCTGACAGGTTGTTAGAAATAGAAGCCCTGACAATCCAGAGTTCAGGACAGGAGACAGGCTGCAGTCTTGCAGCTTCTCTGAGCCTCCCTTTAGAGCAGTCCCACCTCCCTATTACCCCATGAGACTGTGTCACCCCATTACCCATAGGGACTGTGTCTGCCCCATTAATTCAAATGAATTAAACCCAAAGGGTCAACAAAAGAGAATTAGTCACAATAATCTAATAAAAATCAACACAGCCACCTTAAATGTTCAGCAAAATAAAAGTAATTAAGTATGGATTACTCAATATCAGATCTCTCTCATCAAAGCTGTACTAGTTAATGATCTGATATCAGTCACCATCTGGATCTATTCTATAACTGAGCCTGGCTGTGTCAGGATGGTATATTAGCCTGAATAGATCAACCCCAGTCCTTATTAATACTCACATTTCACAGACACCGGCCGTGGGTGGGTGGCAGCCATTTCAACTCCACTTTACTAATTAACCCTAAACCTAAACTCAGTTATAATTCATTTGAAAGCCTTGTTCTCAGTCTGCTCCCACCCAAGGTAGAAAACGTAAAAGCCAGTTCTAATTTGTTGTAGTGTACCGTCACTCCTGGTCCATACTCTGATTTCTTATCTGATTTTCCAGAGTTCCTGTCGAGTTTGAACAAATCAGATAAAGTTATTGTGTAGGTGACTTCAATATTCATGTTGATGTCAACAATGACAACCTTAGCTCTACTTTTCCTCATTACTAGACTTATTGGCTTCTCTCAGTGTAAATAAACCCACTCCTGTTTGAGTCACTCCATCTTGTTTTGTATCTTATGGTATTGATATTGAACGTATAACAGTCTTCCACAGAATCCCGTTCTATGGACCGCACACAGTACTTTTGAATTCCCTTGCTGGATTATGTATTATCAGCAAAACATCACAAACTAGAAATATTTCTGATAATGCAGTAGTTAAATTCAAAATGATTTGTCTTGGGTCCAGTGTCTCATCTTAATTTAGCAAGCTACTCCCACCAACAGTCATCTTGTGAACAGTTGCAGACTCCCTCGTGCAACTTTAGACTCCATGCCCCTAAAAATACAAAGCAATGAAAGAAATGACTCATGGTTCAACTCCCAAACCTGTTCACTGAAACAAACTGTACGTAAAACCTTGAAAGAGTGGCGTTCCACCAAACTGAGAATCCCGCCAGCCTGGCAGGATAGTGTCAAAGGATATAAAAGAGACCCTCATAATGCAAGAGGTGCCTATTACTCGCCATTAATAGAAGATAGCCAAGAACAATCCCAGGTTTCTTTTCAGCATACTGTAACCAGGCTGACAGAGAGTCACAACTCTATAGGTCACACATCCTAGCCCTCAGCAGTGATGATTTGCCAGACTTCTGTAGCAGCCTTGTTAGATCTCAGTGCTGCTTTTGATACAATTGTGTCCACATCCTTTTACAGGACTGGAGCACTTTGGTAGTATTAAGGAACTGCACTAAGCAGTTTAAGTCCTATCCTTGATAGGCCAGTTTTATACATGTTAACTACTCCTCCATGTACACGAAGTTAGACTGTGGGGTTCCACAAGGAGTCAGTGTGGGACCAATCCTCTTCACTTTATATATGCTTCGGTGGGCAATGTGTCAGGTCCTCATAAATTTCCATTATTATGCAGATGATACACAGCTTTATCTATCAATGGGGCCTAACAGAATAATCATTAGCCAAACTCAGGCTTGTCTTAGGGACATTAAAACTTGGATGACAAACATTTTTTACTGAACTCAGATAAAACTGAAGTCATTTATAATTCATCCTGAACACATCAAATAGCTTTCCTATTAATTATAGCTCACTAGACAGCGTGCCCTGGCTCCCAGCTCCTGTAAAGAATCCCGAGTCATCTTTGATCAAATTCTATACTTCAACTCACATATAAAACAAACTTCTAGGACTGCCTTCTCACCTCGTAATATCACCCAAATTAAGTTTTCTGTCAAAAGATGCAGAAAAACTAGTCCGTACATTTTATTACTTCAAACTGGACTACTGTAATTATTATTATCAGGCTGCTAACAAGTCTCTAAGACTCTGCAGCTGATTAAAATACTAACCTACGATTACTGACAGAGCTAGGAAAAGAGACCATATTTCTCCTGTGTTAGCCTCTCTACATTTGACCAGTCAAATCCAGAATTGAATTAAAATCTTCCTCCTCATCTGAAGCCCTTAATGGTCAGGCTCCATCTTGCCTTAAAGATCTCTTAGTCCCTACAATCCCTAGGACTCTGTTCTCCCCAGAATGCTAGTTTACTGATGGTTAGGTTTCCAAAATTAGGTAGGAAGCCAGGCCTTCCGGTTATCAGGCTCCTCTGCTGTGGAACCTTCCAACTTTGGTCAGGAGGCAGAAACACCCTCTGTACCTTCCAAGTCGGCTTAAAACTTCCTCTTTGATAAAACATAGTTAGAATTGGCTCAAACGAACCATCCCTTAGTTATGCTAGGCCTAGACTGCTGGAGATCTCCATGATGCACTGGGCTTCTCTCTGTCTCTCTCTCACAGTGTGGATTCCTTGTCCACATGTTGCATGTTACCTAACTCAATATCTCCCTTTCCACAGCAGTATTGTATCTTCCGTCTCTCTCTCTCTTCTGTCTCTTTTCTGAGTATTTCTGCCTCTGGAGCTGTAAGTCTGATCTGCGTGACAAGTCTCCTGCTGCTCCTCAGCCTCAACACCTGCTGCTAGAATTAGAAGTTACTTATACTGCTATTAGTTGTGTTACTGTTAGCAGTTAATACTTTAATTATCCTACTATCATTACTGCTGTATTACTGGTATCACCTGACATTTTTACATGGAACCTGGCCAGCAATGCTGTATTTCTGTATCTTGCTATTCTCTACCCCTACCCCCTCTTTCTCAACCCAACCCGGTGAGGCAGATGGCCATCCACCCTGAGTCCAGTTCTGTCAGGAGTTTCTGCCTCTTAAAATTTTTTTCCTCTCCACAGTCTCACAGTGCTGCTCATGGTGGATCTTGGGTCTCTCTGTAAATAAATAAATAAAATAAATAAATACATTTTAAAGGTATGGTCTAGATCTGCTCATATGAAAAGAAGTGCTAACCAGATGACTTTTGTTGTGATATGGTGCTATATAAATAAATTGAATTGAATTGAATTGACCTCTGGCCACCTACAGCTCAGACTCAGTAAGTCTCTCAATCCTCTGGTTTCTTGATGTTCCAGCCAGCGAGTTTCCAAGTTCAGGTTTTTGTCGACTCTACAGGCGATGCTTGAAGCCCTGAGTGTTTCTGCTAGAGCTCCAGCTCAGATCTCCTGCCACTCTCACCTGAAACAGAGGGATTCCCTGCTGAAACAGGACTGAGCTCTGATTGGACGTTCACAGGTGAGATCACAGTGATACGGGTGACTAAGTCATGACCTGATTAGAGTCAGTGTGTTGTTATTTTGGATAATGACATGTATTGCTGCTGTGTTTGTCTATGAGCCTCAGTCTATAAACTGGACTGTACAGGAAACCGTTCACCTGTCTACCTGTTCTGAAAGCTCCACTGTGTTCATCTCTCTGTAGATTGTGCTTAACAGGAATTTGTTTATAGTCGGAGCTTCATGTTTGTGTTGATGCTGCAATCATTTCATTTAATCTTTCAAAATCTTTGTTTGTTAAGATGCATCAGAAAAGTAAAACTCCTTCCAGTTCAAACAGAAATTGTGCATCTGTGATATTTGTGTTGTCTGCAGATCAGATCAAAGGCGCTTAGTGTGTCTGAATATTTTGGCTGGGACAGAGAAAAGAAACACCGCTTTGGCCTCCTGACCTCCGGTCACATTCACGATCTCACATTCAGCAGCAGCTTCATCCTAAACTCAGAGAGGCTGGACTCCAGTGACCTGTGGCTGTTTACATGGAGAACAGGTGTTTATCCCAGTAACCACTGATTCACTGAACAGCCTGGAAACACTGAACAGCTGATTCTCTCTCTACCTCTTAGATCCAACATGGCCTCCTCCGAGGAGAATCTGGATGACTACAATATTTACAGTCAGCTGTCTGATGAGGAGCTGCTGCAGATCGCTGTAGAGAGGAGCCTGGCTGACACACACCTTTCTCCATCATCATCATCATCATCATCCTCAGCTGCTCCAACCCAAACAAACCCAAAGGCTCAGACGAGACACACCTCCACCTGCCCGGCCTCCACCTCCACTCCACCCCCGACCTCCAGACGTCCCAAACTCTGCAAACCCCCCAACAGCCCTGTCGCAGTTTCTCTACAGAGGTTTCAAGAGGTGAGTTGGTCCAGGTGAAACAGCCATCAAACAGCCTGTAAACATAAAAAGACAGCTGGTAAACGTGAGAACATCCAGCTGCTGAGTGTTGGCCGTTCTCTGACCTTTTAAATCTATTTAGTTCAATTTAGTTTTATTTATACAGTACTGAATCACAACAGAAGTAATCTGAGGTTCAGAGCAGGACCGTACTCTTTAGATTATATTTACAGAGAGAGCCAACAGCCCCACCATAAGAAGCACTAAGTGACAGTGGAGAGGAAAACTTCCTTTAAGAGGCAGAAACCTTGAGCAGAACCAGATTCCTAACAATAGCAGCAATAATACTAGAAGCAGTGCTAATAATTTCTAACAGCAGGTGTTGAGCAGGATTGTAGGAGCAGCAGGAAGCTTGTCGTCACAGATCAGACTCTACAGACTCTGTCCGTCCTTGAACAGATTTTGAAGGTTTCGGTTGTTTGTTTGTTTAGATCAGCTGTTTGTTGTGCTGTTCTTCCTGTCTCTCCTCCATCTCAGCTCCTGGTGTTTTTCTGTCTTTGTCCTCAGACAGTTCAGTCCTCTGCAGTCTCTGATTATCAGTGGAGATGCTGAGGCATTGATGGATCTGGTCCGACGGAGGTGCAGCAGTCTGATGGACCCAAATGACGAAGGCTGGATCGCTCTTCATGAGGCAGCTTATTATGGACAGCTGCAGTGTGTCAGGATCCTCATCAGAGGTGAGTGAGGCTGCTGATGATCCACAGGATTATACTTTATTTTCATGTCACAATATAAACCCCATAATAATTTCCATGCCCTGTAATAAAGTAGAACGCTGCCCTGATAATCAGTTGTTACTTTCTAAGATTCATCATCCACAAAACCCAGCTGACATTTGTTTTTTGCATCAGTTCACACACATCTCATCCCTGGGGTTAGGGTTATCTTTTTTAAATTCAGGGATCCATACTGGGACCCCTGTTTTGTTTTCTGCTGATATTGTTGTTGTGAGAACATTGATCAGTGTGTTGATGATCAGGTTTAGGAGGATGACTCACAGTAAAAGGTCAAATTAAATTTGATCAAATTATTTTATAATTATTTCCTGTCATGTACATTATAAGCTGGACTGTTTCTTCCCTGTGGCATCAGTTAATCTGGTGAGTGTTTGACCTTTGACCTCTGTCCTCAGCTCATCCCGACTCAGTGAACAGATGTAGTTTGAAGAATCAGACCGCTCTCCTGCTGGCACCGAGCGAGGACACATTTCCTGTGTCGACTTTCTCCTGAGGCACAGAGCTGACCCAAACATCGCCAACAAGGACCGAGAAACGCCACTGTTCACAGGTGACATCACATGACACCACAGAGCCAACTCAAATTCATTTGTCATCAACACATTCACAGGAATATTTATCCTTTGAACATCCTCAGATAAATTAAACTACTGAAAAGTTGTGTTGAAATGAGACAGTTTATGTCATTTCATTGATGTGTTTGTAACATGGTTGTTTTTATTTGGTATTTTCTATATTTTACTATTTTATCATTGGCATTTGTCCTTCCTGCTAATTGTTTGACTTTACATCATATTAACAATGTAGGTGATATCATATATTGTACATGCTGCTGTAAAACTGTTTATTGCTCATTCTCTGAAGAAACAATGGTTGATTTGATGGAAAATGTAATTAAACTTCTCCTGGTTAAAAAACAGCTTCACATTCTTATTGTTGTTGTGTTTTAGCCTGTGAGCATCCAGACGAAACCATTGTGGAGCTGCTGCTGAGGTCTGGAGCTCAGGTGAATCGCTCCTGCAGTCAGGGAGGAACTGCTCTTCATGAAGCCTGCAGATATGGACGACCAAAACTCTGCAGGTTGTTAGTTGAGGCTGGAGCCAATCTGCAAACCAAGAACATCTACGGTATTCAACCGTTCTTCATTGCCGCACAGCATGGACATGTCGACATCATCCACCTGCTCGCAAAGAAAGGTTTGCCACAGAGGCCTGTTCACAAGTTGTTTGATTGTCTGCCAGGAGCCAATGTTAAAGTGTTTTCATGCTGTCCAGGTGCAGATATAAACGGACAGGCAGGAGATGGAGCTTCGCCGCTATATGAAGCCTGTAAGAACGGTCACACTTCAGCTGTGGAGGTGCTCCTCTCTCTGAAAGCTGACGCTAACCGATCCACAAAGTCCGGCCTGCTGCCTCTTCACGTGGCCGTTCAGAACAACCACACACGGTCTGACCCAGTTAGAGATTTTACTGTAAGAGTGTGAAACTGCTTCTGACTCTTAAAGAGCTTAGAAGGAAGTCTGGGATCATAAACATTAGTCTCTTTAATTAAAGATGATAGAAAGAGTCGATAGTTGATAGGGAGATGTATTTGTACACCCTGAACTCTACATTTTGAATTTCCAGAATCGTGTCGATGCTGATCCCTGTCACCAGCAGAGTCAGGATCTGGCACAGCGGCATCAGTCCTCTGCACATCGCTGCAGAGAAGAACAGGGACGACATCTTGGAGCTGTTGATCGAGTCTGGCTTCGACATCAATGCTGAGCTGTCGGAGGAGCGCTCCAGGATGTACGAGGACCGGCGGAGCACGGCGCTGTACTTCTCCGTCTACAACGGGAACCTGGAGGCCGCTGAGATGCTGCTGGAGGCCGGAGCCGACCCCAACCTGGACCTCTTCAACCCACTGCTCATCGCCGTCCGGCTTGGCTGGGTGGACATGGCGATGCTTCTGCTGAAGTTCGGCGCCAATGCCAACGCTCAGATCTCTACACAGCCGTCTGCATTCCCGTCCACCATCCTGCTCAACATGGAGTGTCTGCCCATGCTCAAACTGCTGCTGGACAATGGCTGCGACGCCCGGCCCTGCTTCGACTGTCCATACGGCCAGAAACCACATCCAGCTGTCACGTCCTCACGACATGCTGTTGAAGAAATGCAGGTCAGCAGAAATGTACAGCCACGGCGCTGCATTCAGGTGAGTCAGGAATAGAAATTATCCATCAGTACATGTGCATGTGGCTTCCATCTCGTCTGTCTCTCTGCCCTCTCAGACTGTCCTCTGTCCTCTGGATGTCCTCCATCTTGTTTCAGTTCTGTGAGGCTGTCTCCAGCACGTCTCTCTGTCGCGTCACTGGTCTGATCATCTCCATGCTGCTGGACTATGTCTGTCACGTCCGTCTCTGCTCTCGGCTGCTTGAGGTCCTGGACAGTTGCAGCGAATGGGTGCCAATCAAATTGAAAGCTCGTAAGGAACAGAAACATTGACAGACAGGTGGCAGTTGTCATAGCAACAGTAACTATGGGTTTCAGGATTTGTGTTCGTCTCCTGTCTGAGTTACGAATCCATACTTTCTAAAAGGTTTCTCAGTTTCTCTCTAAAGAATTTTCCTGAGGTCCTAAAAAACTCTCTGAGCACTGGAAAAGGTACCTGAGATTTTAAACACTTCTGAAACAGTTTCTGAGTCTCTAGAAAGGAACAGTTGGGAACGGTTTCTTGTCCCCTTTAGGAGTTCCTGAGTTTTTCTGTTTTTGGGAACATCCCATCTGACAGTCCAGCTGATGGATTTTAGAATTCCTGTAAAAGATGTTAGTAGATTTAATTGTGTCTGTTATTTTCATGAGAAACACTTGTTCAGGTAATTCAGTCCAGGTTGCAAAACTGGCTGACTGGGCTGTGGGTGGAGCTGGAGGCAGGACATAAACAGAAGGACCACAGATCAGGGATCAGGTCTGTTCAGACTCACTCATGAAACCTCTAACCTGTCCTTCTGTCTCTGTTTGTGATTCAGTTCCTCCTCATCCTCTGATGCAGCTCTGCAGGCTGAAAATCAGACATCTGGTTGGAGTCCGACGACTCAAACTGCTCCACACCCTGCCACTTCCTGCCCGACTCATCCGCTTCCTGCACTACGACGTCCACTGCTCACTCACTTAAAGTCACCTGATGTCACCTGAAACCTGCACAGTTGTTCTATGGTTTTTATTTTATTTTTCCCCTCAATCTGTCCACCTGTTGTAAACCTCTGCTTACTCAGCCAAAGATATGTTGTTGTACACATTTCAGGCCAGACAGAAGTTGACATCAGTCTTCTGACACACATGAAATTAAATATGAGTCATGTATAAAAGGTCAGTGTGTTAAGGTGTGTGAGGGAAAACCTGCTACAGCAACACTTACAGAGATCACAGTTGTTAGTTTCTGTTTTATTCAGAACCATAGACTGAAAGTAAAAACAGGAGCCACCACATCACCAGGAGAAAATAAATGAAATGTAAAGGATAAAAATCTGACTTATAAGGACGCTACTTCTTCTACAATAACAAACTGAACTAAACAGTTTTTACAGTTTTCTATCTGGAAATTAAACCATTGTGTGACATGGTGATGTTCTTCAGCACTGCAAAAATTTGAACACATTTAAACACCTGTAGTCAGGTGTAGTTAGCATCCTGACTACAGTCAACCACTTCATCCTGCTACCTGTCCTGTCCAATATGGGCGTTTTGGACAAAACACTCAATGTATCACAGCAAGGACAAACATCTTTATCCCAGCCCGGGGTTCCCCAAGGATCAGTACTGGGGCCCTTCTCTTTGCAGTGCACCATGTTTTTGTTCAGGTGCTTTACAGTGAACGTCTTCCCTCAGACGCCTCAGGACAATGCAGCAGAACTCCCCGTTGACAGTCTGACCTTGGGGATGAATTCACGGTGTTCGACCCCACGAATGTTGAAGAAAATGACAAGCTCTTGGTCAAGCTCCTGACCTGATGCTCCTCCTTGCAAAGCTGCTGTTTGGTCTCTGGGTTGTCTTGGGCCTGTTGACAGAGATCTTCACAGTCATCAACATGGTGCTCTTCTGCTTTGGAGTCAGGATCCTGGCCCACATCCAAAATGTGAACCTGCAGGTGGTCACAGAAACGTGTAACACAGGTCCAGATGATGATCACGTGACGTTATGCAGCATAACGACTCATGAAAGTTACTGTTCGCACCTGCATCATATTTCACCTAGTATTTCCTGTTTGACCAGAACTTTTACTGATCCAAGGAGCTCAGTCTGAGACTGGGGATTAAATCAAAACACAGATGGGATTAAATCATATTACAGAATAATATGGAACAGAGCTGGGATTACTTTTCTTCCACATCTAACACTAAGTATGGAAAATTGTGGGATGAACCCTGAACAGATGACAGATTAACTCAGGACAGATAACTGATTAACCTCAACAGATCTGGGATTAATTCTCCACATTTCACAGATTAATGTAATCTCACACTGGAGTAGAGATTAGCCCTGGAATTTTCTTTGATAAACTTTGGATAGATCACAAAGATTTCTAGATTGATCTGGGATTATTATCCCAGTTTATGTCCAATACAGATTATTCATTGTTTTATATAAAACGTGTTGATGTGTTTTAAATGAATAGGGTCTGATGTGTTGACTCTTCATATAACTCTACCTGTAACATTAGATTGAGTGCAGAGGTCAGCAGCTCAACAGGCTCAGACTGCAGGTCCTTAAAATAAACCTGAAGTAGCACCCCCACCCTCCCCAAACCACCACCCAACCCCCACACAGTGTCATGTGCAGACTCCATTACAGAATGAAAACAGACACAAACAGATGGACGTGTTTTAACTCGGGGGAAACGCTGGATTAACAAAGAATAACTTGAAAACGAGGTGAGTACCTTTGTTGTTCAGACTCTGGTTTCACTGCTGATTGTTTGGTGTTTTACTGTCACTTCAATTGTTTGTATAAAGTTTTACTGACAGTTTAGAAGTTGATATAAAGTTTTAGTGTGTTTGCTGTTGTTCTGCTACAGTTTTTCTGTCTGAGGTCTCATAATCTGACCTTGGGTTAAAAGTCAAAACCCAGTTTATTAAAGACACAGACTGACTACATGAAACCAAACAAACAGTTTGAAACTCTGTTAGCGCCCCCTGCAGGCTACATCATTGAACTGTTAATCTGATCTGTCTGAGTAATATAAACTCAACATTGATTTTTTCAATGAACTCAAACCCAAGTCACTGTATTTTGTTTGTATTTTCAGTTAATACTCTCCTAAAAAGCCTGGTGGTGGTTTCACATAAATCTGTGCTGCTATTCAAATTCTCACAATGGTTACAGTGAGGAAATATACGAAAGATACATAAAAGCCTGAGCTAAAACTACATAGACAATATTCTGACAACCAGCAAGCAAACAACATTCTTCGCTCTTGGTCCAACTTTATGTGGAGTTTGTTATTTTTCTCTCTGTTCATGAATCCTGCATCAACACAAACCTCCAGCCTGTCTTCAGTTCAGTAGGCAGTGAGGAAAATCTGTCTAAAACCATCTCTTTAATCCTGTTTTAACTCTTGTTTTTCTTTAGTTAGTTTCTGACGGTGAAACTCTGTCGTCCTCCATCATGGCGGCAGCCAGCATCTCTCGGTCTGGCTTTGAGGATTATTCTATCTACAGTAACCTGAGTGACGACGAACTGCTGCAGCTTGCCATTGAGCGCAGTCTGACTGACACGCACTGTGCCAACGCCAACCCAACCAGCAACACAACCAGCAACGCAACCAGCAACGCAACCAGCAACGCAACCGGCAACACAACCAGCAATGCAACCAGCAACACAACCAGCAATGCAGCTGCTGCTGCTGCCACACCTCTTCACCACCAACCTGCAGCCAGAAATACCAACCAACCCAATCTCAGCTTCCATAATCCAGCTCCAGCCCAGACCACTGCACACTACAGTTCTCCAAACCCTCCGACTGAAAAGCCTCCTGATCCGTACGTGAGCTCAGTTCTTGAATATTTTACTGTTCAGGCAGATTAAACCTGTGGTCTGACTCACAAACCTACAGCAACAACCAACAATCGAACAATAAGAAAGCTTTCTTCCTGTTAAAGGGAGTTTTTCTTCTCCACTATCACCAACTGCTGCTCATGGTCAAACTGTTGTGTTTCTCTCAGTAATGTATCAGGTTTCAACCTCACCCACACACAAAACTGGCCTGAAAATTTAACTGGAGGTTAAATAATTAATCCTAAATGATAAATACTGCAGAATAAACAGTTGGAGGAAGTATAAAAGCTCTGATTGGCTGTTGTCTTGCTGTTGTGGCAGGAAGACGTTTGATGGGACAATCAGTCGCTTCATGACAGGTTCTGGAAAGAGGATGGTGGCTTATCGCAGACCTGATGGCAGTCTGGTCCACATTGCTCCAGAGCCTGAAGAGTGAGTTCAATTCTGTACATAAACTATCTCTGTATGTGGAACCACCTGTATCACCAGTTGATTCACCTGTACCATCTCAGTAAGTGACACCATCAGACATGAAGGATTGTGAAAGCAAGCATTTTTCAGACAGGTGAGGTCTGGTGGAACAGTTGAGGTCTGGTTGGACAGGTGAGATAGTCAGGTGATACAGGTGGGGTCAGGTGAGGTCAGGTGAGGTTGGGTAGGGTCAGGTGGGAGAGATCTCTGATGGGTATCCTTTCCCTACAGGGAGGAGGAGCCTCTGTTCAAAGCGATCCGTGTTGGAGATGCAAGCAGAGTGAAAGTGTTAGTGATGCATCCGGGAACCAACCTGATGCTGCCGAGTAAACCGAGCTGGCTCGCCATTCATGAGTCGGCATGGTATGGCCAGGACACCTGTCTGAGAGTCTTGCTGTCAGGTAGACCTCTCTCCACATAACAAAGACATCACATCAGAGTCCAGGAGAGAGGAGACATTTGTCTGTGTTTTTGTGCTCAGCTCAGCCCGGGATGATCAACAAGCGAACAGACCGCGGTGAGACGGCGCTGCTGGTTGCTGTCAGCAAAGACCAGCAACAATGTGCTCAGGTACTGCTGGGAAACGGAGCTGACCCTGATATCCCAAACTACGAAAAAGAGACTCCACTTTATAAAGGTAACATCGGCATCGACATGTCAACGTCCCAAAAAACAGATTCATCTGAACACATCTCAGCTACAGAGGCACAGAGTTCACAGTTCAGTTTACTGAACCAGGAAAAGATACAGTCTTTAAATTATGGACATTAACAGGAGGCATGAGTGACAAAAATTTCTGAGGCCTGTTACCTCAAAATAATGAATCAGTCCTCTAATATTCTGATGCAACATTATGTTGTTCAGATTTACCTTATAGTTTTTAGAGGACTTTGCCTTCATCTCATACTTTCTTGGTTGTGGTATACAACAGAGTGAGATCAGATAATCCTTTATTAGTCCCACGTCTGGGAAATTTACAGTACAGAGTATCTGACACTGACCTTTCTGTCAGTTCAAGTCCCAATGCCAAGAACTCAGGGTTCAGTTCAGTCTCACCACCTAAACTCAGGATATCAGCCTGTTTGAGTTCTAACCCTGACACTTCAACTCAGGCTAATTGTTGATACATAATACATTAAACTCATGTAGAGCAGTGGTTTCCAGTTGACCTGAATTATGTTTGTATCATATGATTTTAACACCTTAACACCATCAGAGAACAGGATTCCTTGTGGTCTGTGTATATTTCTAAAGGTCTGAAACAGTAAAAATTGGCCCCAGAAGAAAATAATTTCTTCTGTTGTGATCTAGATTTAAGGAAGGGGAGCTGGAGCTGAAGAAGACAGTGACCATGTTTCTGAGGTTTTTGTTGGCCTGTCCCTTTAATAAACTGTGTTTCTGAGGTTTTTGTTGGCCTGAACAGTTTTTCTTCCTCTGCAGCATGTGAGAGGAACAATGCTGCAATAGTGGCGATGTTGTTGAACCATGGAGCGGTGGTGAACACTCCTTGTATTCTGGGTTGGACCGCACTGCAGGAAGCTGTGGTTCGAAACAATGTGGAGATCTGTGAGATGCTTGTGAAGGCCGGAGCCAAACACAACCTCACCAACATGTACGGCATCTCAGCGTTGTTCAGTGCAGCTCAGACCGGGCAGGTCGCTGCCCTGCGTTTCCTCCTTAAACATGGTAAACTGACAGGGTGATTAATCTTATTGTCCCACTGCTACTGCTAACTGCTACTGCTACTGCTACTGCTAACTGCTAACTGCTATCTGCTACTGCTAACGTGCCTGCCTCATGTTCCTCCAAAGGTTCCTGTCCACAGTAGGGAACCACCATAGTAACATGACATGCTGATTGTTTTCAGTGGTTTGAGGCACTGCAATGGACTGATGATCTGTCCAGGGTGTAGGGATAGGCTCCAGACCTCCTGAAATTATCAATTATCAATAAGTGTAGAAAATGGATAGATGGTTTAGGGCAGCCAGTGGAAGCAGCAATGCAGTGGATGGATCTCCTCTCCCAGTGTAAATGAATACAGAATAACGTGGATGAATGGATGGATGATGTTTGGATGGATGGATGGATGATGACTGGATGGATAGATGTGTAATGTCCTCACAGATACAGACACAGACTGAACTGATTTAAGTACTTCCTCCACCTGAACCCTCCTCTGTTCTCTGCAGGTGCAGACATCAACAGTCAGGCTGCTGATGGAGCCACTGCTCTGTATGAAGCTGCTAAAAATGGACATGAGGAAATTGTGGAGCTCCTCCTCTCACAAAATGCAGATGCCAACAAACCAGGAAAGACCGGATTATTACCACTTCATATTGCTGCCCAGAGAGGAAGTGACATGTAGGCACACTGACCACTTAGTTTAATCAAAGCTTTAAATGACTGCTGAACTCCTCATCAAAGATCGTGTTAGGAGACCTGAAGTTCACCAGGAGCATGTTTGCTGCTCTTCTTGTAGTTCAAATCCACCTAACTTACTGAAGGCGCCACCTGGTGACAGAAATCAGACCACACATTAACAAACATCAGGACTGCATGAAATGTTCAGGTTTTTAATATGTTCACCAATATTATACTAAATGGTATTATAGTAAATTTGGAATATAAATATTTTTAGGAGAGTGTAAGAATACAGGAGCTAATAAACCTTTTATATAATTATATTTGATTATATTTATTTATCAAACCTTTAACTGAAACTTCAAGACGTGTATAAAATATTAATAACAGAAACATTCTTATAAATGTTGATTAGCCTCTCACGAGCCAACAAAACACCTGTTCATTGTCAGGAAGTTACTGCTGGTTTCGTGACAGGTAACGTCAGTTCCAGGTCAGGGGTCAGGCTAATTCCTGTCATGTCTCCTGTTTCTAGTATTGTCTCCATGTTGATCCCAGCCACCAGTAAGGCCAGAGTCCGGCGGACCGGCATCAGCCCACTCCACCTGGCAGCGGAGCGTAACCGTGACAATGTGCTGGAGGCTTTGATTGAGGCGGGCTTCAACGTCAACGCTCAGCTGTCTGAAGACAGGTCGAAGCTGTATGAGGACCGCCGCAGCACGGCGCTCTACTTCTCCGTCATCAACAACAACATCGACGCCACGCGCATGCTCCTGGCGGCTGGCGCCAACCCGAACCTGGATGTGTTTAAGCCGCTGATGGTGGCAGCGAGGCAGGGCTGCATCCAGACCATCACCTTGCTGGTGGAGCACGGAGCTGACATTAACGCCGGCATCCCCACCCACCCCACCACCTTCCCTGCTGTCTACATGTTCTCCATGAAGTACCTGCCCATGTTCAAGTACCTGCTAGACCACGGAGGCCACGCCCTCTCCTGCTTCGACTGTGTCTACGGCAACCGACCTCATCCACCGATCAAAACCACCCGATCACAGAGGAACGACGATAGTAGAGTCCTGACAGAGTCCCATCTGAGGAGAG
Organism: Lates japonicus; assembly: GCA_033238685.1. NCBI lineage: Eukaryota > Metazoa > Chordata > Actinopteri > Centropomidae > Lates > Lates japonicus. The sequence goes on from BRZM01000827.1 coordinate 106,588, forward strand.
GCGTTCAGGTGACCTGGGTTTAAACCGTTTAGATGAAGAACCTCAGAGTCCCAGCTGAGGAGAGGCGTTCAGGTGACCTAGGTTTAAACCGTTTAGATGAAGAACCTCAGAGTCCCAGCTGAGGAGAGGCGTTCAGGTGACCTGGGTTTAACCGTTTAGACCAGGGGTGTCAAACTCAAATACACAGTGGGCCGAAATTAAAAAATTGCTACAAGTCAAGGGCCGGAAGGGTTCAGTGTTTATTGAAAACTTATTGAAACAACCTTTTTGCACATATTGAACCTGGAACTAACAAGGCCTATAGATTATTGCCTATAAAACAACATTAATTATGAAATAAAAACAATATATAATAAATAAATAAAAATAAAAGAAATAAAACCAGTTTCATTAATTCCTTATGGCTCTCTCTGCAGTTTTTCCACAGTAATTTCAAGTGAAAACATTTTCTACAGTGAACATAGCCTGCTGTGAAAACAGACTTCTTTTGAACTCTTCTACCTTCTGTAGCCTTTGTGTCGTGTCCAGATGCTTGTATCTGTCGTGGTGCTTCATTTCATAGTGTCGTCTTATGTTGTATTCTTTCATTACAGCTACAATGTCAGCTACACAGAAGACACAGCTTTGCCCTTTACATCCATGAATGTATACTGTGCCTCCCACCTGTCTTGAAAACCCCTGTTTTCAAAGTCCACTTTTCGTTTAGCCATTTTTTGGGGAGAGTTGAAAGTTGACAGCCATAAGACTGTTGATGAATGAATGGGGCGCACTTTCCCGGCCCGTGATTGACGTGCGTAGTAAATAGATTTTGTCATGCGGGCCAAAGATAATTCATTCACGGGCCAGATGTGGCCCGCGGTCCTTGAGTTTGACACGTGGTTTAGATGAAGAACCTCAGAGTCCCAGCTCAGGAGAGGCGTTCAGATGACCTGGGTTTAAACCTTTTTGTCAGCTGTTACCATAATATGTTTCATTGACTGTGTGATTGATTGACAGTTCTGTGATTGAGTGACTGATTGACAGTTCTGTGATTGATTGATTGACAGTTCTGTGATTGAGTGACTGATTGACAGTTCTGTGATTGATTGATTGACAATTCTATGATTGATTGATTGATTGATTGACAATTCTGCTGATTGATTGATTGACAGTTCTGTGATTGATTGATTAACAGTTCTGTGATTGAGTGATTGATTGACAGTTCTGTGATTGATTGTCTGACAGTTCTGTGATTGATTGACAGTTCTGTGAGATGATCTCAGCTCCGAGTATCTGTCGGTGGGCGGGGCCAATCATTGATGTTCTATTGGATTACGTTGGTCATGTGACTCTCTGCTCCAGACTGGTAGAACACCTTGACAGTTACTCTGACTGGAGTGTCATCAAGGAGAAGGCAGGTGAGTCAATAACTAATGATTCAGCCTTGATTCTGATTATTTCCATCAGATGGTTAAATGGTCAGATTTGATGAATAATCTTCTGATGAATCTGGGCAGTGACTGAATCTCTTCTTAAACAATACTCATTAATGTTGTTCATTAACCTTTATGCAACCTTTGGGGACAATTTTGTTCTTTTCAGTTTTGATTTTCATAAATTTTAAGTTAAGTTATAATGTCTGTGATAGAGAGTGTAAACCAGGTCATTACACGGCGTGTCTTCATGACAAAAATGTCCCTGTTGAAATCCATTAAAACTGGAATTGTTTATCCCACTGCCATTACAACATTAAATCACTCATGTTTCTTGATTAGACTCATTCTTGGAGCCCTGGCCTCAAAATTGTAATGTTTGCTATTTTCCATCAGATTGCACCATTTTCTCATGTCTAGCTTACAGGGCAGAAACACGATGTTCTCCAGATTTCTCTTTCTCCCATATTATGGAGCCAGTGAAGGCCGATGGAATAAATGTCTACAACTAAAATGTTGTGGATGTCAGAGTGTGTATATGTGTGTTTATGTGTACAGTTAGAGAGGTAGAGATTGTCTTGTCCTGCAGATCACTACTTCTACCCCCCCCACACACACACACACTTTCACGCACACACAGGTTGTATGTGTGTGTGTGTGCATCTTAGGGTGTACTACAAGTGTATATGATTTCATGCCAATATGAGTTACCACCAAAATTTTGGTGATGATCCAAGAAAAAAAAAATCCTGCATCATTATGTGTGTGGATGATAGTTTATTAAGAAAAATAAACTGTAATTTAAAGGATTGAGTCCTGAAAATGATTGAATATGTGGTCATTATGATCAGGACTGATGGTCATTAAAAATTACCTCAGTCAAAGCAGAAAATAATATTAATATGTAATATACTCATACTCAGAGTTTTTAATCCTGACATTTTTGTCCTCAATGAACTCGCAGTAACAGTGACAGTATCAGGTGTACAGTATCCATGCTGTTCATGAGTGCATAGGTCCATGAATATGATTGGATGATCTGGACCACAGAGAATGAATGAGCCAATGACTGTGAATTGTAGAAACAGCTGATTCCAATAAACCAAGTCAAACATGATGAGTGCACCTGAACTAATGATTCACTTCATCTGATAAAGGTCTGCTGATATCACCAGTTTGTCTGGTACTTTTCCAGTGCAGTTACTGGTCTGTGTTGTAGTTTTCCAGTGCAGTTACTGGTCTGTGTTGTGTTTCAGCTCCCCCGCGGCCCCTCATGCAGCTCTGCAGGCTGCTGATTCTGCAGCTTGTTGGACGTCGACGTATAAAGAGGTTACCTCTGCCTGGAGGTCTGATCCGCTTCCTGCAGCACAAGGAGAAACTGCTTGATGATATGTAACCAGTTTACCCAGTTCTTCCAGTTGATGCAGTTTACTGGAGGACATGATGGCGATATGAAGAGACTATTTAAAATGTTCACATTCAGTCTGAATTTTGTTTGTCCTCCATACAGATGTAGTTAGACTAGTTTGTCTAATCAGTGAGTGAATCCACAAATCTCACATCATGTCCCAGGAGTTTCCAGGAGTTTTTTTCTAGGAGTTTTCAGGAGTTTCCAGGATTTTTCAGGAGCTCCCAGGTGCTTTTAGGTGTCAAAATGAACAAACTGTAACTCTGTAAAAAGAAGTTTGCTCATTTTTTAAACTCAACTAACTAAAAGGTTTGACTAAAAACTAAAAGCTGCTTGTTGAAGTCACTGTTAGATATTTCCATCTCTTTTTCCAGGAGTTTCCAGGGAGATTCAGCTCATCCAACCTACACCTTAAATAACACCTGAAATGTTCCCTTGTTTTTTCTTGAATTTGTTTCCTTTAAAACTTTTGTCAACAAATAAATCTAACAAGATGAATTCATGTTGGTGATGAAAATGAAGATGATGGTGATGAAGATGATGAAGATGATGATGATGAAGATGATGAAGAAGATGATGATGATGATGATGATTGTGTGTTTCAGCTCTGTCTCTAACACCCATAGGATCCATCTGATCCCTGAGACCTCAGAAACAGAATCACTGTGATAAATCAGTTTAATGATCAGCTGGATCAATACCCACACAGTGATGTCAGAGCTGAGTGTGTTTATGAGACATTAAATGAGTCGAGTCTCCATGGCAACTGAAATCCGATGTTTTAGTGTGTCATTAAACAGACCTGAGGTGGTTTTTAATTAAAGCAGTCTAACAGGTTTACAGTCTGAGTGGAGACGCTGATCACCGCTCATAAACCTGAGGATTTTAATCACTGAACATTATCGATGACTTCACTCCCGTTAAACTGCTGTTGTATCGGAGATTAAACACATCAACACTGTGAGAGAAAATCTGCTCAAATGAAGTTTCATGTCATCAATAAACTGACTTTAGAATCATTCTGAGATTTTATTTCATTTTATTTCATTTACAAGAATCTGAAACTGTTTGTTTAAATACAAATATATTAAACCTGATGATGATGCTAATACACCTCTATTCGTTTTAGTATTGAAGTGACAACTTATAATTTGAATAGCAGAGTTAAATATGTTTTATAATGTATGTTTATTGTTTGAGATTTATGGTTGAAGCACAATGTTTTTTTTATGTTTTATCAGAATTTATAAAGTAACAGATTCACAAATATAAACATAACACACTGAAATAAGCAAAGCAATAATGAATCAGTAGCAGGACAGTGAACACATCACACAGAACAAAGGTGTTGAGTAGCCATGTAAAGCAACACAACATTAATAAGCTGTCTTTACAAACATGAACACAACAGAGTTTATCTGTGGAAGAGAAAGAGAAATCTTTGTGTTTTGAGTCTGTGTTGTGGTTTCAAGTCTGTGTTGTGGTTTTGAGTCTGTGTTGTGGTAACATGAGAACATTAAAGAATGAACGTTACTGGAGGATTTTAAAATCAGTTCTACAGAGATGAGAAATTTTATCTGCTCATCGGGATGATGGAGGGATGACAGGGTGATGGACGGATGTTGCTCTTTAAAGTAGTAATCAGATTATGATGGAGCAACATGTTTTATGTGGTAAGAATACGGAGCTGCATTGAACGTGCCCCGGGTTTTTACTGGGACTTCACTTCTGGATCAGACAGAGATGTAACAGCATCTGCTCGTGGACCAGAACCTTGCTGACTGATCCGGACTCTGGACACTGATCCTGGATTGTGGTGCTGACTAATCTGGACTGATCTGGACTAATCTGGACTGATCTGGGATCCAGGTCTGCTGAGTGTCTTCAGGATGATGTTGAGTTTTTTCCTTGCAGTGATTTTCACTTTCCTCCAGGTGAGATCTCTTAAATTAATACCAGCTGCTTGTGTTAAGTCCAGGTCCTAGACTGAGCCAGTCTGGCTCTTAGACTAAATTAGTCCAGGTCTGAGTCAGTCCAGGTCCTAGACTGAGCCAGTCTCAGCTGTAATTAATGACTTTATTAATGGTAATAAATTGTTTAGTGATTCTTTGTAGATCAGTAATAAGTCATGGAGGAGAAGAACATCTGTGTTTTTATCTTTGACACATTGATCCTGTGACAAACAGCTGCAGACTAGTTATGGTTTAAAGATTTATTATTTGGATTTAGGATTATTATTGTGTCACTGGAGGAGGTTGTTCTCATTAATGCCTTGTTACTGATGTATGAAGCTGATACTTTGGATAAATAATAAATGTTGTTTCTGTATGAATCTTAAAAACCTTCTGATCTGATACTTCATGTTTAGAAATGTAGATTAAACCCTGAGTTTTGTCTGCAGCTTCTTCCCTCACCAGCAGACTGTTTAATCCTTGTGACAGACTGAACACCTGCTTCCTGTTTCCTCTCTGTCTACAGGTGAGCTGGGGGGCGTGTCCAGGACATAACCTGGAGACGAGCTGCAGGTGTCGTCCTTACATCCTGTTACCTCCTCCCCCTCCTCCCCCTCATCACCCTCCTCCCCCCAGAGGGCTGACGTTCACAGGTAACACAGGTAACCTGTCCATGTGAGCCTCACCTGTCACCCAGCACTCAGTGATCAATACCATGTGATCAGCTGTTTGTTAACAGGATCCATCCAGTTACACATCACATGACCTTCAGTAATAATAACAGCGTAAATGGACTTTAAAAGATTTTCATATTTTAGTTTAATGTTTTTGAAACAATCTGTATTCATGTCATTGATCACATTATTGATTATTTGACCAGGAACTATCCTGTTTAATCAGCTGATGTTTGTGTGAAATCGCAGCCTCAGACTTGTTTGACCTTTTACCTCAGGTATGTTAGACCACCTGCGTGGGTGGGATTAGACTCTTTGACTGACAGCTGGTGGAGGTTTGTTTTGATAATCTGACAGTTTAATTAACCTCATTAAGATGATCAGAGGTGTTTGTTTATAATCTGAGTCCCTGTCAGATTAAACTCTGTGGAGTGTTTGATGTGTAGAGGAGGAGATCATCGTCTGTCCTCCACCCTGTCACATTAAACTCATCACACGATGGCTTCGCTGCCTCTGATGTTAAACTCTGCAGTGACTTAATCAGCTGCAGTACAAACTAATAATCTGTTTGGCAGCTGATCTGATGGCAGAGGTCAGTGAACACCTCACCGTCAGACTGGGACTCACCTGTGGTGATCATTAATCAATAATAACAATCATTAATCAATAATAATGTTTTCTGAGCAGAAACACTTTGTTTTTTTGACAATCAATCAGCCACACAATGTATTCTGGGTAAATAATCAGTGTATTGATTGTAATGAATACAAAAAGAATCTGTGTTTTAACCCTGATTCTGTCTCAGTAATGTGAACACATGAACATATGAACACATGAACATGTAACCTGTACCCATCAAAATAAAGCTCATATAAAGAGAGGAAGTAAATCTTTTATTTTGAAGAGAAGCAGCTGAATTACTGTTCTAATGAAGTTCTGATTTTCTTCTTCTGTGGTGTGTTTCAGTGTGGCCTTCTGCTGTTCCAGCTGTGAGGTCTGAACATCTGTTCATCCTGATGTTCATGATAATCTCTGTATCTGTTGTCTTATTGATCATCATCACAGTCTGTTATCAAACACTAAGGAGGTGAGTTTTACCATCGACACGTTTCACCTGATTTACTTTGACCTGAGGCCAGTACTACAGAGGGAGTTTAACCTACTGACCTGAGGCCAGTACTACAGAGGGAGTTTAATCTACTGACCTGAGGCCAGTACTACAGAGGGAGTTTAATCTACTGACCTGAGGCCAGTACTACAGAGGGAGTTTAATCTACTCTGATTTTACGACGTTTTCTGCTTCAAATAGAAACATATAAAACTCTGAGTGTTTGTTCAGGATGAACTCCACTTATACATCAGTATACCACCACAGTACACTACTGTACTGCAGGTATGTCACTATACTACTACAGTACATTACTATACTTTGACTGTTTTCTACTGTTAGGAAACCTCTGAGGAGAGAACAGAGCGGGACAAACACAGAAGGATAACAACAACAACAACAGCAACAACAGTAACAACAACAACACAGAAATAAAAATCTCAGCTGTTTTGTTCAAATGGTTTTTTAAGTGAATGGAATTTATGTTACTGACAGTTTCATATGTAAATGTTCAGATTTGTTTTTGATACTTTAAACAGATCTTATAAAGAATCAGTTCATTTGTAGAGTGTAGAAAAAATACACTCTGCCATAATTATCAGTCTTAATTACATGAGAAAATGAAGACATTTAGATTCATTCACAATAAACTTTATTTGAAGTGTGGATTAGGAAACAGTCAAATTCTAAACAAATTGTGTGTGACACCCAAAACAACAACAACAACAACAAAACTAAACATAAACAAAAATGAATATCATTGAAGTCATTTTGTGTTGGTTCAACAATTCTCTCATTTAATTCTGCTTTTTAATGTATGTTTGAAAAGGAAATCAAAAATTATTTTCAATTATTTTCAATTAGCTGATACAACTGATGAGCCTTTGTCGTTAAAGCAAAAGGAAATGTTGAATGTGTCATTATTTATAATAAACAGCAGAGTCATTGGTCAGTAATTAAACCACCAACCTCCACATCTTTACATTCACTCTGATAAAATAACAGACTGAGGTTAAACTGGACAAATATCCTGAGATGAGACAAAGGATTAAAGTCACTGATTACATTTCAGAAACTGCTCAGATTCACAGGAGTAACGACACTGACTCACACCTGTTTGATAAAGGAGGACTCTCTGTCACTTGTCCTGTTTCTGGGGCTGGGGGAGGGGGAGGAGGTGCTCCCTGTGCGGCTGGGGGAGGACCAGGGGCTGTTTGTTGTCTCCTCTGTCATGCCAGCAGACGTCCAGCAGGGGGTAGACTTTCCCCTGGACCTCCAGCCTGAAGCTGTAGATGAAGCCCAGCTCGTCAGGACTGTCACTGTTATAGAAGGTCAGACCTCCACCCTCATAGTCCAGGAACAGTCCCAGCCGGTGGGGGGGTGCCAACACCGGCAGAACCACTCTGGGTGACGTGAAGGCTTCATAAACTCCGTCCTTCAGTCCGATCAGCCACACTCCGCTTTCTGGGTTCTTCACCAGCTTGGACTTACGACTGGTTGTTCCTTTGATCAAACCAAGACGCCATTTTGGTTTGTTACCCACCTCCACCTGGACAGAGAGAACAAGTAGCAGGAACTGTTGGGGAGTAACTCATTACATGTAACAGGATTACATAATTAGATGAAAAATGAATGTCATTTGGGTCCATTACAGTCACTGAGAAAAAATATGTTATCACCAATTATTAACCAAAATGTTAGGTAACATCCAGAATATGATTCATTGCTTCTTTTGTCTTATTTGATGATAATGTAATAACTTACAAGGACCTACTGTGTCTAAAGATGTGTCTCCATGTGTGTTTGCTGCAGTTCATCTTTAACTGTGAATGCTGTTTCCACCATTCTCAGAAGAACAGGTCAGGTTCTTCTTCAGGTTTGACAGTAGGGCCCTAGTGCTCGGCAGGTCGCAGGTGATTAGAGAACCTGCTAGGTCTTTAGGTGGTGCAGTTTTGGAGTCCACTAGCTTAGATGATAAATCTAACGAGGAAAATTTGCAGACTTTAGATGCTCAGACTGAGCCTGATCTACTGCATTGAGACTGTCTCCATTCCCCGTTTCTTAACCACCATGAAACGGGGAATGGAGTTTCTTAAACACCATGTACAAATCACCACTTCTGCCACTGGTGACAGTGCTGTGTCCCATAAAGTACTGAATAAAAGGCCACTAAAATTTCCTAACAGAAACACTAGATGCCTCATTCCTATTAATACTTCATCTACCAATACTTTGCCACGCCAGCCTGCTACTGGCAGCTCCAGGCTCAATATGGTCCTCAAACTTGGCTTCATAAATATTAGATCACTTTCTACTAAGGCACAATTGATAAATGACTTGATTCTTCAACATAATCTGGATATGATTGGTCTATGTGAAACATGGCTTAAACCAGATATGTTCCTGCCATTAAATGAAGCTTCCCCACCTGAGTATACCAATGCACATGTTGCTTGGGCTACAAAAAAGGTGGGGGCGTCGCCTTAATTTATAAGTCTTTCTTTGGTCTAACCTCAGTTCTTAATGTCACTTCTAACTCTTTTGAGGCTGTGGTATTGAAACCTTCACCAGTAGCTTCAGATCTCCATCACCAGGGAAATAGATTGCAACCACTCCACCTTATGGTACTTTACAGACCACCTGGCCCCTACTCACAGTTTTTAGATGAATTTTTTAATGACATTTTTTATCATGTCTTGTCACATATAGTGATGACATTCTAATTATGGGTGACTTTAACATTCACCTAAATAAGGCCTCTGACCCTCTAAATAAAGCCTTTCTGGCATTTGTTGATACCTATGGGTTCACACAGTCTGTACATGAACCTACTCACTGTGGTGGTAACACTCTAGACCTGATTTTTTCTGCAGTAAAATTGATGAGATTAGATTAAAAATCAGTTCATTTTCTCCAGCATCTGCTGCAGAACCAGCTGAGCATTATACTGAGTCTCAAAGAGTTTCTGCTCTGATGAATTTTGACACTGTATGTCTTGATTCATTATCTGAGCTGGTACTAGCCTCTAAACCCTTTTGGGACTACCGCGTGCTAGCACTAAAAGTCTATAAATGGTTCAGAATGCTGCAGCTAGAATGCTAACCAAATCGAGAAGGTTTGACCACATTACTCCAATTTTAGCCTCCCTTCATTGGCTCCCTATTCATGTTAGATCAGACTTTAAAGTTCTCTTAATGACTTATAAAATTCTAAATGGGTTAGCCCCCTCATACCTGTCTGAGCTTCTTAACCCTTATATTCCCTCCCGTGCTCTGCGTTCTCAGAGTGCAGGGCTGCTATCTGTCCCCAGAGTTAAAAAAGAAGTCAGCAGGCTGCAGGACCTTCTCCTATCGGCCCCCTTCCTCTGGAACAACCTCCCTATTGATATTAGACAGGCTGACTCAGTTCAGGTCTTTAAATCCAAACTAAAATCTCATCTTTATGCCTTAACTTTCGGTTAGCATTTTATTATGATTCTTATTTCAGGTTACCATTTTTCTTTTGGTAGGTTGGGTCAGTCTCAATGCATCAGTTAAGCTTAGTAGTCTGGAGTATAGGAGTCTCTCTTTGTAAATTTTATAAGATAAAGAGTATGGTCTAGACCTGCTCTATATGTACAGTGCCTCCAGATAACTTCTGTTGTTAATTGGCGCTATATAAATAAAATTGACTTGACTTCAATTGACTAACAGGAGCATCTTATCACATGAACTTATTACAACAGAGGAGGATCACACTCACTTTATTTAGAAAAGTGTTCAATGTGTTCAGCCTCATCAATGTTGACTTACCTCCCAGTAGTGTTTCCCAGAAGAGAAGCCTCGGTTGGCCAGGACACAGTAACTGTAACTGAATCTCTCAGGATTATCAGGAAATCTCCGCAGCAGAGCCCCACAGGCCACCACCGTGTCCCCATGATGGAGCTCCAACATCGGGTGAGCCGTCTGAGGATCTAACTTCAACAGCTCTGGAGCTGGACGAGGACAACAATATTTAAATATAGAGACATTATCACCAGACTCCATTCACATTCTTCAACTGTGTCAGTGAGTTTGAATCATCCAGGTGTTTAACCAGATGTTTTATACCTGAGACATTTAACCAGATGTTTTCTGTGAGGACTCTGATGAGACCTGATCTTTACAAATCTGAAGAACAGCTGATTTTGAGACTAAATATAAAATGTTGAACCATGTGCACTGATTGTGACCTCAAAGCCAGACAGACAGAGGGACAGGGACAGGGACAGGTGCAGGTGTCGGGACATGTGTGTGGACAGGTGAACCTGGCAGGACTTTTCTGTGCAGTCTCTTCCACACGGTGAGTTTGATGTCATTGTGGTTGAACCCTGGTCTGAAGTTGACGGAGCTGAAGAGCCTCTCCTCCCTCTGCTGGAGCTCCTGACTCTCTCTGAACCTGCAGATGTAAACATTACTCATTGCTTTATCTGTAGCTGGGTTAAAGGACGACATGTTGAGATACAGGGACAGATGTGGGGACAGGTAAAGGACGACATGTTGAGATGTTTGTTACCTCGGAGCGATTGATCCATACTTCTGTAAACAAAGAGAAGAAGACAAAGATGAAGGAAAGATTTTGACTGGTTTCAAACATCTTGTGATGGACTGACGGTACCATGATGAAGTCCAGGTGTCCCTCATTGCTCAGGTCCTGCAGGGTGTTGTGGGCCTCTTGCAGCCGGTTCAGGTTCTGGTTTAACTGGTCTGTCTGGTTCTGAAGGGAAGAGATAAGGATGGCGGCGGACGTCTCCACTTGCTGCATGAACCCTGCCTCTTCCACCTCCAGGCAGCGCCGCAGTTCACCAAACTCCTTCCTCACCACCCACTTCAACACATCAGACTCGTTCTGATTGGACAGAGAACAGCAAACATCATCACCTCCTATTGGCTGAGAGCTGAGGCTGAAAAAATGTCTGCACTTATTTAACAGGTTTAACAACACAAACAGTAACAACAGGAAAGTGTAAACACAGAAAATCACCCACAGTGATCCTGGATTTGTTGTACGCCATCTTACAGATCTGATCCTCCAGTTTACGCTTCTGATGCTGGAACTCTGTCATTAGACATGAAATGTCCTCCTGACAGACAGACAGACAGACACAGACAGACAGACAGAGAGAGACAGAGACAGAGACAGAGACAGAGACAGACAGACAGACAGAGACAGAGGCAGAGGCAGAGGCAGAGACAGACACAGACGGACAGACAGAGACAGAGACAGAGACAGACAGACAGAGACAGAGGCAGAGGCAGAGGCAGACAGACAGACAGAGAGACAGACAGACAGACAGAGAGACAGAGAGAGAGAGAGAGATAGAGATAGAGAGAGAGAGAGAGAGACAGATAGAGAGAGAGAGAGACAGACAGACAGACAGAGAGTCACATTAAAACCAGGATGACCGTTTCAGTTGAAACTCTTCATCCTCTGTTTCTGTGTCACACTGAACGACCTGCTCAGGAAACTCATTCTGACTCCACCATCTCTTTCTTTCAGTCACCACCCAGAGACCAGGACCACAGCTCAGGTCTGAAATCCACCTTCAGGATCAGCTCCCTCTGAACAGTGTCTGATATGACATAAGCTGAGATACTTTGACTCCTTCACTTGAGGTGTTTCCTCTCAACCTGAAGGGAACAATCCACTGGTTTCCAGCAGAGCACCAGGACCTCAGACTGGAGGTTCCAGTCTGATGAAACCAACAGAACCACAAGGATATGATCCTGAACCTCCAGACCGACACTCTCCTCAACTCACGTCCTCCTTCAGATCCTGTTCATGAAAACCACAAACTGAATGTGTGACAGGAACAACCAACACCCACGAGTGACAGAGTAGTGTGAAACTCTGATGATTGGAGATAATCCTCCATTAATGTGAACCTCCACCCACTGACTATTGTCAGTTCATCAGAATTTTGTTGAAGTTGACTGAAAGTCTTTCTCTCCACAGTCCCACAACTGGACATTCAGCCTCCACGTCCCCAAATCCATTAAAAGATGCTGTGGACACCCACCCAGCACCTCTCGCCCTGAGTCCAGATCTTCCCCAGGAGTTTCCTGGTGCTGCTCTTCCCCTGTTGGACTCTCTACCAGAGAAGTCTGATGTCCTCAGAACCATGTTACTGTAACACACCAGACTATCAGCCCTGGTCTGGCTCCAGGAGGACCCTGGTCTCCCTGTTTCAGGTGACGTTCTCCAATGTTGTTTTTTTTTTTTGTTTTTTGGGGGGGGCTTTTCACCTTTTATTTGACAGGACAGTGGAGAGGAGACAGGAAACAGGGAGAGAGAGCAGGGGAATGACACGCAGTAAGGGTCTGGCCAGACCGGGAGTCAATCCAGGGACCAGCTGCTCAGGGCACTTAGGCCCATGCGGTACGCGCCCCAACCATTTGGCTATGGGGGTGCCCCCGTCTTTTTGTTATTTAATGTCACTGTTTCAATTTGCAACCTCCCTTCAAACGGCTCTCAGAGTGAACCGATGTCTGAAAATGCAGCTGAATCATGGCACACATTTTCTTAAGCTCATTGTTTATAGATCTGACCCAGAATGGCGACCACCTAAAGTCAAACAGGAAATAAAAACTTTCTAGTAGAGGGCAGATGCTGGGGAAGGTCACGAGACGTTCATGTTCTGAACAACATATGACGTCATATTTGATTAGTGTCTTAATGTCTTAATCTCACTGTTTAATGATATGATGTGAACTAATGGCAGCTTATCTGCTCTGAGTTTAACTTTGATCTCAGTCAACACTTCTGAACTTTACACAAACCCAGTAACTGTGCTTTTACATTAACAAACAATAACATCATTTCACTTTTCCTTTATACAACCTCAGACACTGAATTTCATGAACACACAAATCTTTGTGATTGTACAGATGCAGCTGTAGACGGAGCTCACAGGTGTGATTTGTGTCGTACCTTCATGCGGCTGTAGACAGAGCTCACAGGTGTGATTTTGTGTCCGCGGTGAGCGCCGATGCTTCCACAGAGACCACAGATCACTGCTTGTTCGTCCTCACAGTAAAGGCTGAGTGGATTGTGATGCTGAGGACATGACTCCAGTTGAGCTCCATCTGAAACACTCACTTCCTGTCAGGATGAACAGGTGTGTTCATGAAAATAAATCAATGTAGTCACACCTGAAATATAAATGTTTATTTGTAGAAAATATCACTAATACTGAAAGAATTAAATCAGTTTAGTCAGATTTTTTATTAAAACCTGTTTTATATTTGAGTTGATGAGTTTTATCTCAGTAAGCCTGATCCTTTGCCCAGGTGATTCAGAGGTCAGCTGATCACAGGTATTGTTACCTGCAGAGCTTCAATGATTCGAGCCAAACTAACATTGGGAGGAGGACTGTCTCCGTCTACTGCACAGCGACACACAGGACACTGCAACTGGCCAAGCAGGTCCATCGTCATGGAGCGCACACAACACCTGGACAGGTGAGGACAGGTGAGGACAAAACAGATGAGGACAGGTGACTTCCATCCTCACCCATTCATCTTACCTGCAGTAGGAGTGTCCACACTGTAACATGAGTGGTTCAGTGAAGACGTCCAGACAGACGGGACACCTGAGCTGCTCCTCCAGACTCTGACGACGCTCCATATCCCTGACCCCCAACCACCGGGGACCAGAACCACTGGGACCAGAACTACCGGTGAAAATCCCAAAAATCAAAGTCCTCCCATCCAGACTGCTGCTAATGTTTGTGCAGCTTTTTATGTACAGAACGTTTTTTTTATTTTTCTTTAATGTGATTGGGTGGACAGATGGAAGGGGCGGGGTCAGTGTTAGAGTTGATAAGATAATCCTTTATCTTAATGTTAGTGTTAATGTTAGTGTTAGTGTTATTGGAGTGTGAGAGTCTGTGTTTGTGTTCCTGAACTTTTCTGATAATCTACTTTAAAGCTGCTTTTATCTGATAAACCGACTCTTGAAAGTCACCTTCACCTGAGTAAAACACGTCTCCATGGTAACACAAGTTTCCCAGACCCTCTTTAAAACAGGACCAGTCCACGTCAGACCACATCAGACCAGATCCTGCTCCTGGTGTTTCTGGTTTCACAGTGAGGAGAGAAGTAGCTCACACAGTGTCACCTGGGCTCTGGACCAGAAGAGAGTCCAGCTCAGTCTGGCTCTGTTTGGTTCACTAAGTCTTCCATTCTGGACCACCTGGATCATGAGGATGAGGAGGTGAAGAGAGGATGAGGAGGCGAAGAGACTGAGGAGGTGAAGAGAGGATGAGGAGGTGAAGAGAGACTGAGGAGGTGAAGAGACTGAGGACTAGAGGAGAAATGTAGTTCATGTCTAAAGTGTTTGTGTGTGACAGGAACGACCAACACAGACTCGTAAGAACAGTCTTCCTCTTTGTGGAGAAATATTTCACAGTGAATCAATGTGACTGTTTTTTCCAGGTTTATCAGACAATTGAGTTTCTACTAGTTTCAGTTTTAATTTCTCCTCGCGCTGTTCTGAGCACCAGAGATGGAAAAACAGTTAAACCATTGACACTGATGTTAAAATAAAATAAAAATTAATAACCGAGGCGTCACCTGCTCGCGACAGTATGTGTGTGTGACGTCATCGGGATGTCAGGTGACTAAACAGGAAGAAAGGAAGAGAGGAGCGAGACCTCCCGGATCTCCCGGGATCCACTGCGGAATAGAAACGAGTTTGCTCAGCTGAATTTTAATTTGAAAGAATCAGCGCGAAGGAAGGTGAGAAGCTGATAAACACATGAGCTAACAGGTTAACAGGCTGCTAACAGGCTAACAGACTGCTAACAGATTGCTAACAGGCTAACACACTGCTAACAGGCTAACAGTCTGAGTGTAAATAAACAGCAAACAAGATGGAGGTCGGCAGGAAACATCAGAGTGAGATTCATCAGAGTTAAAACTGTTGGAAATTGAATGGAGTCTGGTACAGAGAACCGAGGTCAGCTCACATTGAATGTTGGTAACGTCATACACACAGCTGCACGTCTGCAGCGTTAAATCAGGAGAAAAGTGAACGGAATTTGGCGGAAACTACATGTTTATGATGTAATGACACACACGAGACATAAACAGGTTTACACTCCGACACTGAAGACTTAAATCAGCTGAAATCTAGCTGGAGTCTGGCACACTGATGGAGCATGTATTGATTATTGATATTTTAATATTGATTAACTAATGATAGAATGAGCTTCAGCTGAGAAACTCAGGCATTACACTGTGACATCACTGTGACGGTGGAAACAGGAAGAGAACCCTCAAAGTTCACCATAAATTGATTGTTGATTTTTTTGTGAATGTGTGGGGGATGATCACATATTGATTGATTAACATGGGATGATGTATTGATCACTTGTTACTTCTTTTGGTATAGAAGATGTATTGATCATGCCCTAAAGACATTGATTACTGATTGGTTATTGATTATCTCCCACAGTATGGAGGATGATGAACTTCCGTCAGAGGATGGGATGGGTGGGCGTGGCTCTCTACCTGCTGTTCAGCATCATGGCGGTGTACTACGTCTTTGAGGTGCACACGCTCAGTTTGGAGCGGGTCCAGAGAGGTGGGGTTGGTCCGTCGGCCCCGCCCCCCGCCGTCACCTGGTCTCACCTGCCGTCGCTCCCTGTGTGGATGTGGGCGTCGGTCTTCCTGCTGCCATACCTGCAGCTCTTCCTCTTCCTGTTTTCGTGCACGAGAGCCGACCCCCGAGCCGTCGGTTACTGCGTACTTCCTGTCTGCATCACCCTGCTGTGCAGCCGCCGCCACGCCTCCCCGACATCAACCAATCACAGGGCAGGGTCGGTGATTGACACGTAGAGAGGACAAATTACAGAGGCCACGGGGCTCTGGACTGTTTGTGTTTATGTTGTGATGTCACTTCCTGTGTGCCTTTTTAACAGAAACACTCCTGTTGGATGTTTAACCCTCCGCTCTGTCTGTCAGGACCAGGACTGCCCTCAATCTGGACTGTCAGGACCAAGAGTACTGCCCTGAGCACTGACTGTCAGGATCAGCAGGTGTCCTGTGACAGCTGCACCTCCACACTTACTTTGACCAGTTGCCTGAAGCATTGCTGGTGTTACCATGGCTATCTGCAGCTTAACATTTAGAACAGAGGTTACCTGACAGTTTTTGGCCAATAAGAGAGCCTGATTTTCTGTGATACTTTTCTGTAATAACACAAATCACATGATATACACTGGTTACTATGACAACTTTAAAAATTAATTAAAAATCCTTGTAAAAGTCTAAATTTATCTTTTTTTTCTCCTTTTATTGTTCCTCTGTTCCATGAAGCAGGTTGAACTGATCCAGGATCTTTATCTGGCTTCAGTAAACCTAACAACCACAGTGACTGAGCGTCAGACGCTGGTTATCAGCTGGTTATCGCCTGGTTATCAGCTGGTTATCAGCTGGTCATCACCTGGTTCAGTGACTCAGGATTTCCTGATGGTTCATGGTAAAGAGGTGGAGTTGTTAGTTGAAGCAGCGTTGTCAGAACCATGAGTAAGGAACCTAATATTCTATGAGAAGTCAGGCTGAGAGCTGCAGGTGGTTTCAGTTCCAGCCACATCCTAACATGACATTTAACAAGGTGAAATGTGAACAATATGATCACATGACTAGAATAGAAACAGTAGAAATAATCAGCAGTGATCAAAGTCAGGCTGAGGATTTATTGTAAATAAGTCCAAGTGTTTTCAGTGAGTGAGTGAGTGTTTGTGCTCTTTAGTGTGATGGTAATTTATTGTGAGTTAGTGTGAATATGTGATGCAGATAAACAGTGACAGTAATGTCAGAGTGTTTCTGCTGCCAAAGCAGAGAGGAGAGGAGAGAGTTCATGTCTGAGCTCCATCTGACTGAGATGTTCATTTAGAATCAGCAGAAATCTTCAACAGTGTGAAGAGAAAATCAACATGAAGATCTAACAGTCAGTCTGTGATCATTCAGTGGGAGAAACTCTCTCTCTGTTTGTTAGAAGCTCTGTTGTGGACAAAGACTGGAACCAAACCATTTACTGATCTATAAAAACATCTATTAATCTTTATTGGAAACTCTGTCCCTGTCAGGATCCTGCAGAAATGATGACCACAGTTTTCCAGTCATCTGAATGGTCAGTAGTTTGATCTGATCCTCTGAAGTGAACTTGGAGCAGGTTAGCCGTTCACCATCAGTTACCATGGAGATTTACTGCCATAAGAAGCGAACCACCGTCATCAGACTGAAGTTACCATGGTAACCACTGATCCTGCTTCATGGAACAGAGCTCTGTTCACCTGAACTGAGACAAACACCTGTTCACCTGATGTGGTTCTCATACAAAATATTTCCTGTTATTTGGGTGAACTCATCCTCACTCACCTGTACCTGTCCCAGCAGGAGGGCCTGGACATTAGAAAGATGCTAGTCCAGACCTCCAGCAGCTGAACTGGTTGGAACTGGTTTTGCATTCAGGGTCCAGGCAGAGATCAGGAGACGTTGTAAAAATCCCATTTTATTTTTAGTCTTCACCTGAGACACAGCTGTAACAGCTTTATTTTACTGATTCATGTGACTGATCACCTGACATCATCATCTCCAGTTCAACAGGTGAAACTGTGACATCATTCTGTCTCCAACAGAGTCCTCAGGTGTTTCAGGTCTTGGATCTTTTAGCTGGAGGTTGTAGTTCAGAGTTTAGAGGGTCCTCTGTCTCCTCGTCCTCGCTGTCCTCCTCCTCTTCCTCACCTGTAACAGGTAAAACAGGTGAACCTGAAATCTGTTGTTCAGGTGTGTTTACAGACATGAAACCCTAAGAATGAACCTGCAGGTGATCTTCGCCAAATCGCGTGTCTGAACAACAACAATAACACGTGATATGTCACAGTTCCCACCAGGTAACTCACCTACTGCTCTGTCTCCGCGGGATTTTTCCCGTTCCACCAGCTCGCTGAGAAGCTGTGCGACGTTCGCGTTCAGCTCGTTTACTCCGCGGATGAGGGAACTCAGGTTATTCTCTATTTGGACGCAGATTTTCTGTCGCTGTCCGTCTCTGAACTTCAGCTCTGCTAACACCGCTACATCCGCCATCTTCACTATGACCTCCTGCTGTCGTCATCACGCACCGTCTGCTGCCTTCAAGTACCTTACGTAAGTCACCCTTCCAAGGTTTAATTCATTCAAGGATCAATTCTCAGGTTTCAGGGGTGCTTTTCTTCCTCTTCCCCCTCCTCTTCTTTTTATTCATATTATTAGTAGCAGTAGTAGCAGTAGCAGCAGTAGTAGCAGTAATATTGGTATTAGTGGACTCTTTAACTGTTAGAGTTACTGTTTAACTGTTAAGACTTTGAAAATAATTTGTGTGTGTGTGTGTGTGTGTGTGTGTGTGTGTGTGAGTGTGTTTTACCGTTCTTGTTTTACAAATATGAAATAACTGATCAGTGTTTATTCATCTCAGGAAAATAAACGACTGTAGGATTTTCTCTGAGGTACGTAAACGCACCATAGAGCCGCCGTATACGTCATCACGTTGTGAAACTTATTTTTCATCCTGACATTAATAGAGTTTATTTGTCATCAGATTTAAACTCTGTCGGATTCTTCCATTCTGTTTTTAATCGATTTAATTAATTTTATATCCGTTCTTTTACTCGATGACCTCTGACCCTAGAGTGCCGCCAAATACGACCTGCGGAAGTGAACCGGAAATTGTCATCAACTAGCAGCAGCTAACAGTTTGACAACAAAGATCTGATCAGCCGAACAACAGACAGAGCTGATTATTGATTATTGTTGTTCGGTTTATCGGCGGCTCTCCAGGCGGATCAGACGGTGGAAAGTGTCCGGTTACTCTCCTGCTCAGGACCCGGGTCGACTCGGTGAGTTTGTGTTTTTATTCACAGAGCTAACATCGTTAGCATTAGCATGAGCACAGAGCAGAAGCAGTCGTGTTTACGGAGGTGGATAGCAGCAGCTAACTGTCCCCAACTGATTTCTGAACGATCGGCAGCTGATCGGACTGATCGATCACCAGATTAAACTGATTAATAGTCACCTGCAGAGAGAGAGAGAGAGAGAGAGAGAGAGAGTGAGACTGAGACTGAAGGTGCCGCTGTTCGCCTCATTTTCTTTAAATAACAGGTGTTTGATGATCCAACACCTGTGAGACAGGTGTGTGACACAGACAGGTATCCGGCTGTGCAGCTTCTGTCTGCTCAGTCACTGTAGTTGTTTACTGCTGATCTCTGACCTGTGTTTGTTGTTTGTTTATCAGTAGAACCATGTGTGAGGAGCAGACGGTGTCTCTGGTCGATGTTCTGGAGGAAGATGAAGAGTTGGAGGAAGAAGCTTCAGCGGTTTTGGCAGGAAGTGACTCAGACCACTGCTCCTACCCTCAGGTGAGTCTCCTCCACCTAGATCTAACCCATTGAGACCTGGACTCGACAGACCAGAAGGTTCTTGTGGTATCAGGAGCCATTAACATAGATCTTTAAGTTCTGGATCCTCCGTGGATCAGACTGAGATCTGGATCAGACTGAGATCTGGATTTGGAGGCTGAGTCAGCTCCTTTAAATCTTTGTCCTGATCCTCAAACTGTTCCTGATCAATGATCCAGAGAGACCGAGTCCTCAGAGAGTCCAGCTGCTATGAGGAGGAGGATCTGGTCTGGAGCAGGGTTCAGGTAGAGTGAGTCAAAGTAATGTAAACGACAAGGTCCAGGTCTGACCCTGTCCACTGTAGGAGGTCTCAGAGGTGGACCGAGGTCATCGTGGACTATTATTATTATTGTTATTATTGTTATTATTACATCTTAAAATAGACTGGCAGATGGCCACCCACCCTGAGTCCGGTTCTGCTCGAGGTTTCTGCCTCTTAAAGGAAGTTTTTCCTCTCCACTGTCTCCTAGTGCTGCTCATGGTGGATCTGTTGGGTCTCTCTCTGTAAATTTTATAAGATAAAGGGTTCGGTCTAGACCTGCTCTATATGTACAGAGCCTCCAGATAACTTCTGTTGTGAATTGGTGCTATATAAAGAAAGTTGACTTGGACCCTCTGACTGGTCTGTGATGGTCTGGGTTCAGGTTCTGTCACAGCAGCTTGAAGGTTTTCAGCTTCTGTGGGATCAGACCTCACAGGTCGATGTCCATCTGTCCCCAGTCCACCATGTCCTCGTGTCCTCGTGTCCTCATGTCCACCTGTCCCCAGTCCACGTGTCAGTTTTTGTAGTTTTATTTTTTTCTGGCTCAGGGGTGGAGGTGAGACAGGTTTTACCTGGAGACAGTTTCTGTTGTTCGGCTTCATGTTTAACTGTGAAATTTACACCGGTTTTTCTGTTAAAGTGTTGAGCTCCTGTCTGTCTGAACCTGTCTGTCTGTCTGTCTGAACCTGTCTGTCTGAACCTGTCTGTCTGAACCTGTCCGTCTGTCTGATCCTGTCTGACAGTCCTGTCTGTCTCTTTGATCTTCAGACTTATTGATTACCAATCATCAATAACATGACTGTTTATTGATGAACTGCCTATAATAATCAGATGATGTCAGCACACTGATGTAACGTAACATTGATTTAGGAAATATACGCACCTGACAACAGGTGTCATGGTAACGAGAATCATCAGTGTGACTCACTGATCTATCTTAAATACACTGCATATAACATACTCTGTGTGTGTGTGTGTGTGTGTGTGTTTTCAGGGCTATGTGAAGCGTCAGGCTCTGTACGCCTGTAACACCTGTACACCAAAGGGAGGAGAGGCAGTAGGTGTGTGTTTGGCCTGTTCATATAAATGTCATGAAGGTCATGACCTCTTTGAACTCTACACCAAGAGGTGAGCGCTCACCTGTCACACAGTGACACACACAGTGTAACACACACACAGTGTTACACACACAGTGACACACACAGTGTAACACGCTGATGACGTGCAGTGAGGTTCATGGCTGGTGAGGCACTGGCGTCATCTGATCAGCACCTGCCTGTGGGGCAGGAGAACTACGTCACTCAACTAGTGCCTCTTACATGGCCGGTTTATGATCGCTCAGCACAAGAATCGTTACACATACAGTTGTTGATAAAAATAAAAAAATAAACACTGTACATTACATACACCAGCTAAAATATAGAAATTTAGTTCATTTACACTAAAGTGTTTGAACATTTTAATGGCAACATACGGAGGACATGTCACGGTCTACACAAGCCAGCACAATTAATAGTCATTGCATAATCCATGGTGAGGCTCAGCGGGCTGCTGCCTCACCGCTCGTCTCTCTCTTCTTAGTATTTGAGCAGTAAATGCTGCCCAGAAAAGTGTGATTTGAAAAAAAAATCTAAAAAATGGTGAGTTAAAATGAAACAACTTTAAAGTACAAATCATTGAATAAATACTTAACTATTTAATTAATTTTAATTTATATTTCCATGATGACGCCTCACCTGCCTCCCCTGACTGCATGTGACTGAGACACAGTGTAACTCACACACAGTGTAACACACACAGTGTAACACACACACAGTGTAACACACACAGTGTAACTACACACACAGTGTAACACACAGTATCATCACTGATAATCTGACTCTGCAGATTTTAATCAGATTTTAATTTTCTTCTGTTTTCTGCAGGAACTTTCGTTGTGACTGTGGAAACAGGAAGTTCACAGAGCTGCAGTGTAAACTTTCCCCTGTGAGTTCAAATCAAAGTTAAACAAACAGATGTCCTCACAGTGCGTGTTGTGTTCAGATGTCCTAACAGTGCGTGTTGTGTTCAGGTGTCCTCACAGTGCGTGTTGTGTTCAGATGTCCTCACAGTGCGTGTTGTGTTCAGGTGTCCTCACAGTGTTTTTTGTGTTCAGGTGTCCTCACAGTGCGTGTTGTGTTCAGATGTCCTCACAGTGCGTGTTGTGTTCAGGTGTCCTCACAGTGTTTTTTGTGTTCAGGTGTCCTCACAGTGTTTGTTGTGTTCAGATGTCCTCACAGTGCGTGTTGTGTTCAGATGTCCTCACAGTGCGTATTGTGTTCAGATGTCCTCACAGTCGTCTCTTGTGTTCAGGTGTCCTCATCATGTCACTGTGTTTCAGGACAAAGATGAAGTCAAGTCTGAACAAATCCCTGATCCTTAACTTCTTTGGATTTACTGTACCTGTGGTGTGTATCCAGACCCAGATGATCAGGTGAGACACACAGGTTAGCCTCACCTGTCCACCAGGTGTACTCTGGTCTCGTTACTAAACTGTGGTTTTGTCTGCAGGTGGAGGACGAGATGATTCAGTGTGTGGTATGTGAGGACTGGCTGCATGGCAGGGTGAGTCCATCAAACGTACCTGACACAGGTAACAGAAGTACACCTGCCGTAGAGACTATCAGAGCTAACAGTTAGCCACTGAGATGGCTAACCTGTCCAGACTTAGAGCACGACTCTGAGAGAGGAAAAAACACCTTTACCTCCCAAGATGCACTGCATGATGAGATTATTGGATGGAGCTGTGAGCTTGTTTTGGTGCCCCCTTCTGGTCCACCCTCACTGACCTCACCTGTACCTGTATCTGTACCTGTGTGTCTGTTTAGCACCTGGGCTGTGCGGTTCCAGACTGTGTGGAGCAGCAGGAGATGATCTGTGAGTCCTGTATGAACAAAAACCCTTTCCTCTGGACCTATGCTGCCTCCTACTGTGAGTAAATAAAATGACGAGCTTACCCCGTGTGTGATGGACTTCCTGTGTGTGATGTACTTCCTGTTCAGTTCCAGGTGCAGCAGTACAGGTGAAGGAGGAAACGGGAGGAGATTCAAACACAGATGTTCCCAACAAAGAACAACAGGTGAGCTGATGAGGACACACCTGTGTTTACCGTGGTTACAATACACGTGATAAAGTATCTGTTAGAGTACCTGTTACCTATTATGAATCAATCTGTTTATACTGTATCTGCTCAGGAGCTGTTCGCTCTAATCTATGTGATTGATAACTGATCAATAATCTGTCAGGTTGATGATGTCATCGAGCCCAGCTGTAAGCGGAGCCGTGAGGAGGCGGAGTCAAGCTGCAGACTGAAGGAACTTCAGGAGACTGGTCAGAAAAGAGTCCAATCAGGAGCCGTGTTCTGGCCGTCAGCGTGGCGCTCCAAGCTCTGCTCCTGCAGCACCTGCCAGGTAATGTTCACCTGAGTCTCTGCTGGTTGTCACTGTGAGGTCATGGCTTTGTTTACTGTGTAGCTCAGTTTTCCTGATTCCTGGTACCTGAGCTAAACGACTAACGAAGCAGCTGATCATCCAACAGCTCACATTGATGTGGATTTGGGTTTAAAGTCCCAAATCCACTGGGCTCGATCAGAAGTCTTCAGCCTGATTCAGGTGTCCAAAAGAATATCAGGAGGCGGCAGTGTCCAAGGCAGCAGGTTGTTGTCGACGAGCCGGGAACAGTTCAAAGTGCACAAGATGCACCTGAAGGCTCCAAGATGTACTGGCTCTGTCCCTCTTTATATACAGTTTTGAAAAAACGACACCCGCGCCTCTTAGGTCATTTTAGTTTATCAAATTTTTCATTAAAACATTGGTTAGTCTAACTGTCCATCCTTAGTCCCCTCTGTTAAATACACTATCAACTTATTTGTCATGCCAATATCTCCTGGTATGCCTGGATTCTTCTCTTGCCAAGTTTCCTTTTCAGGTCAAGTCAAAGCTATTTATATCATCTGACCTATTCACTCTCTGTGCCACCATTATATTTTGGCCTGTCCTAGTTGTATTTTTAAAACTAAGTTATCTTTTCTTTTACACCATTATTTCTTAACTCTTGCATCATTTTTAGAATTATACCTTTTCACACTTTATTATGGATTATACAAAGTATCGTTATATATACGTATATGCTGTGAACACTAACATCCTACTCTCCTGCAGTGACATTTTATCACATGTTTTCTATAGATACTTTAGATCATACAGTAAACAATAATACCATTTCATCACAATATTCCTTTAAAATCATTTAGCTTGCTGCAACATTCTCTCTTTTTAGAGGCATATAACTTTTTTGCACATCACATAGCTGTTGGCTTCTTATACTACAACATCTTTAATCACAAGTTATCTCACCTGTCTGTACCTCACCTGTTTGTACCTCACCTGCCTGTATCTCACCTTTGTGTTGTCAGGAGCGTCTGTCTGAAGCCGATCTGTCCTTCCTGCTGGACGAGTCAGACACTGTCCTCGCCTATGAGAAAAAAGGAAAGAACAACGAACAAAAAGAACAAGGACACGATCCTCTGATGTCGGCGCTCGACAACCTGAACAGAGTGCAGCAACTCGAGATCATCCATGGTATGCTAAACTACAAGTACTACACGCTAAAATACAAGTACTACACGCTAAAATACAAGTACTACATGCTAAACTACAAGTACTACACGTTAAACTACAAGTGCTACAC
Organism: Lates japonicus; assembly: GCA_033238685.1. Classification (NCBI taxonomy): domain Eukaryota; kingdom Metazoa; phylum Chordata; class Actinopteri; family Centropomidae; genus Lates; species Lates japonicus. Next base: position 131,588 of record BRZM01000827.1, read on the forward strand.
ACTAAAAGTACAAGCACTACACGCTAAACTAGAATAGCATATGGATCCACAATATTGCACGTAGAACTACAGTGCTGAATATAAAAACTGGATGTAGGATGTAGTAGTACTACAGTACTGGACTTAGTAGACTGTCAGCCATGTTTGTTTTCTGATGACTTTGTTTCAGGATACAACGACATGAAGACTGAACTCAAGGATTTTCTGCAGAGATTCGCATCTGAAGGAAAGGTCGGTTTCACCCTGGACATGACCTCTGACCTCTGACCTCTGACCTGACACCTGATGTCATGTGACTCTGACTCTGACTCTGTTCTCTGATAGGTCGTGACTCCTGATGACATCCGTCAGTTCTTTGAGCAACAGCAGAGTCGTAAGAGACGACGAGTTGACGCCGGACGTTTCTACAGCACCTGATGACCTGCGACTAACCGTGACCTTTGACCTTCTTCTGATCACCTGACTGGGTCATCCCACATAATTTCCTGTTCTGTTTCCTGTCAATCAGCTGATATTTGTGGATTTTCTGCACATTTTAAAGTTTTTATCAGTTTATTTTGAATCTTTGAGACGTCCTGTTTTTAATGTTTGTGTTTCAGAGGTCAAAGGTCACCAACAGTAACATTTGTGTTGTCTTTGTGTTTCCTTTTTAATGAAACCAATAAAACTGAACCTCCACACCAACATGGAGTCTGCTTGTATGTCAGGATCAATCAATCGGACTGAGCTTTAAATCTTCACGAGTTCATTTAAATGAAAATCGACATTTAAAGGTTTAAAATCTGTTTATAACTTTTTAATGTTTGACATCAAATCTGTGAATTAATCTCAGTTGTAACGCAGACGACAAATCCAAAGAATATGGAAATGCTCAAGTACAGGTACTTCAGTACAGTACTGAGGTAGTGTACTGAAGTACTGGTATTACAGTAAATGTAGTTCTGCAGCTCTGCGTTTTCATCCTTTGATGTTTTCTGATGATTGTAACCTGCAGCTCTGTTTCTGCAACATCAAACACTTCATTACCTCCTCCATCCTCCATCACTCCTTCATCCTCCATCACTCCTTCATCCCTCCATCACTCCTTCATCCCTCCATCACTCCTTCCTCCTCTCAATGCTGTTCCTCTCCTCTGTTCTGCAGAGAAAATCTAATCAGCTTCATTGTTAAGCAACAGAGCAGCTGCTGGTGGTGGGTGGGGGTGGCTGTTGATAAATTATTTTCTGTCTCTGTTTATTTTCTTGTTTCATCTGCAGATCATCAAATTACAAACCTCAGTCAGCTGGTTGTCTAATCACCCCACCCCCCTCCCCCTCCTCTCCCCCCCCCTCCTCTCCCCTCCTCTTTCTTTAGCCTCAGTCTGACTGAGGAGTTCACACTGATCACATCAAACTGAGAACAAACAGGGACTAAACATCAGCCATTCAGAATCAGAATCAGTTTCTCCTGACTGAACAGGTATTGGTTGCCGTGATGATGGTAAACGGGGTCCTGAGGATGATGGGAAACGTTTCAGTGATGAAACGGACTCATCCAAAAGAAATCCTGACGGAGACGAGGAAGATGATTCACAGCAAATCTCCGAGGAACAAGATCGGAGCTGCGGTGAGTCTCATCCATCATCTATCAAAACCAGGTCCAGATACTGGTCTACAAAAACAAAAAAAGGTGTTCAGTCTTGGCTGCAGCAATAATTGCAACATCATATGATTCCATTTCACAGCTGGTTCACAGCTAGACCACAGCTGATCCACAGCAGGACCACAGTTGGTCAACAATATCATGTTTTTGTAGTAACAGCTATAAAACAATCAATACGTTCAAATCAATTAATAGTTATTGATCAAAGACAGATTTTGTTTTAGTCTTCAGATGGATTTCTCTGATTGGTTGTTTTTTTTATCTCTAACAGCAAAGTTTCTTCGTCATGTCAGTGTTTGCGGCGGCCATGTTGACTCCAGCTGCCTGGATCCTCCATCACCTGCCGGAGTATCGGCAGAGGTCCAAACAGGTCCAACAGAGTCCCAGGACTTGATCATCTTCCTCCTCCTCTTCCTCAGCACCAACAGCTGGATGTTGTTTACTTGTTGATATATTTTAAACTTTCACTTTCACAACTTAAACATTTTATTATGACTTTGACAGAGCAACACTGTTCTTTCAAAATAAGAGCAGCCTGTTTCTCTGAACTGGGCTCTCAACAAACAGGAAGTGTATGAAGATAAAATAAAAGCTGGAGTTTGTATGTTTGTGTTTGAGCAGGATGTTTCTGTTTGTTTAGTTTTCTTCTGCTGGATTTATACAGTTAATCACTTCCTGTTTAAGAACATCAGTTCCCACAGAGACAAACTCATTAAACCTGAGAGTGATGAACCAGTCAGTTCAAAGTACTTGTTTACTGTATCCACCTCCTCACTACATTCACTTGATGTCAGGAAATCACCAAACAGGTTCGGATGCAAGAATAATATAATATTATATTTAATAATAATATTTTTAAATATATATAATTAAAAAACAAAAAACAGCAGGTTCATCGTGTCCTGCAGGAAACAGCTCCACGAGTCGGTCACAGATCAATAAGGCTCCAAACATTTCAGCAGGAGGTTTTTACAATTGTCCTTGAACGCATCACAGCGCGACAGGTGCGTGACGTCAGGCGCCAATCGCGTTAATTGGTTGCGTGGAGGCGGCTTCCAGTTTAAAATCGTGCGGTGGAACAGACTTAGTCCAGACGGAACGAGGGGAAGGATGAAGACACCGGGTCCAGCTCCGCTCAGAAAACCCTCAGGTGAGTCCTCCACGTTAACGTCATGTCAGGTGTGTGAGCGCGTGTCTGTGTCATGTTGAACTGTGCGCGTGTTTTTAAACTGCAACCGCAGAGACTCAGACTGAGCCTGTGTTAGCTTCATTAGCTCTGACTCTGATTCACCTGGAGAATGTGATGATGGTGAAAACAGGCTGAGTCTGTTTCACCTGTACACGTGCAGCAGCTTCAGGTGAATGTGGTTCAGCGGCTCCATGTTTCTGCTCTCACTCCGTCTGTGATAATGGACATCAGTTATTGATTGATTTGGGTTTATGTTATTGCTGTGGCTCGCGGCCTGTGGCGGCTCTCACCTGTTAACATGGCCGCCGGCCGCCACGCAGTGTGTGTGGCCTAAAGCACGCTGTGTGATGGTTGATGGAGCTTTAACAGAGTGAACAGACTCCGTGTCAGACCAGTGATGAATGAATTCTCTGCTGCTGTTGATCAGCAGCTGATTGACAGACGAGGTTTTCACTCTCTGTTGTTCATGAACTCAGTTTGACTTTTCAAAGAGAAGAAATGAGCAAACTGTTGCTGCAGGACCAGGAAACATCACAGGTTTGAGACCAGACTCACATTCATGTTTTTCTCTTTTTAATGAACAGAACTGGAAAAGAAAAGAGACTCTGAGACAAATTTGTCCAACTTCTGGAGGAACTTTAAACCTCACAGGAAGGTAAGACACACCTGGAAGCTAGCTGTTAGCCACCAGTTAGCATAGCATTAGCATGAATGTCATTTGAAGTGGTCAGAGTGAGCACAGAGCTGTAATATCCAGTTCATTAGTCTGTATATAATCTCTCTAACAGCACAGAGAGCAGAGAGAATTTAAAGGTGATGAAATGATCAAACTATCAGAGACTTCAGACTTTACTCACTAACTTTTCTCTTTTTCTTCCAGGTAGATCTATGAACCAGTAAGTCTCATTTTTCTTTTTATTCTGTCTTTGTGTGTTGAAGGTGTCATGGCTGCCGTGTCATGACTGTCTCTGTTTAATCAGCTTCAGATGTTTGTTGTGTTGTGTCTTTGTTCAGCTGCTGTGTTGTTACTGTCTGTTTTCTGACAACATGTCTTCCCTCTGTCCAACATGGCTGCCCTTTCATTTTTCTGTCTTCTTTCTTTGTCTTCTCTCTGTGAGGAACAGCTGAGCTGTTCACTGTATTGGACAGATGTCCCTCAGCACAGTCAGAATATAGTGGTCTTGTGTTGTTTGGACAGTGAGAAGTTTTATTCAGAGGACTGGAGATGTTTGGAGCTTTGGGAAAGATTCCAGTTTGTCTTTTGTGTGTGCGGTAAAGAAAAGACTGACTGTCTCTATTCAGTTTGATTATTGGTGGTGAGACCAGGAAGAATCAGGTGTTGGATCAGGCTGGACTGATGTGGTTCCAGGTGTAGACGGACTAAGGACAGGAGGGTTTTTTATCTTCACTGATCTGATGATGAAGGCAGGAATGTCAAGTGTTTGTGATGTTGTGTTAAAGTCAGAGTCTCTGTAATCAGCCTGTTGACTGTGTGTTTATTGAAGCTGTGTTGTTGTGGCTGCTGAGCTGTTACTGTTTTCTGTCTGATCAGCTTGGATCAATATCTCTGCACTAACTTTTCCTTTTCAGGTAAATCTACAGTCGGTGAGTCTCATTTTCTCTTTAACTCTATGTTGTGTTGTTGGAGGCTGCTGTGCTGCTCATCTGTCTCTCTGTTGTACCTCTGAACACTTCATCTAAATATTACTGAGATTTAAACTCGTGTTTTTCTTCAGTAGAAATTAAACTGAAAAATGCCTTATGACTCATCACAGTATCTGTTGTAATAATCCTGATGTTTAAATGTGTGTTTCAGATCATTCAGTCCTACTCTAGACTTGTTCTATTTAGACTTGTGTAATAAAACCTGAAGTTGTGTCTGTTTAACTGTAATTGTCAGAGTAGAAAACTCCTCAATGCATCATCACACACACATTTCCACCATGTTGTTATAGTTGATCATTTTCACTGTTTAGAACTAAAGTGTAGAAATCTGTGAATGAGGTTTTTAACCAGATGTGACCTTTGGTAGAAACTCTGTCAGCTAACATGATAAATAACATGAACTCATGTTCCAGTGATAAACAGCAGCTGCACAAAGAGACATGAGCTGTGTCCAGAAACATCAGCTGACAGCTCGGGTTAGACTTAAAGCTCAGTGTTACTGTGATCAAAACTAACAGACTGTTTACTGCTGCACAAGTTAAAACACTGCTGTGTTCACTTATTGTATCTGTAGCAGAAAATTACAAACACAACAATGTGACAACATGTTGATCCAAAGCCCTCAGTCTGTTCCTCTGTCAGCTGTCACTGATTCACAAACTCAAACTCAGTCAAACACACAACTGTCAACAGTTTTCAGCTACAAATCATCAGGTTCGCGTCTTTGTTTGTTATTTTTTTTTTTTTTGGGGGGCCACAGCGCCATCTCCTGTCTGTCCCTCACTCTTTGTCTTGGCCATCGAGCCGATCTAACGATCTATCCATTTCCTTGTTCATCCAACATGACCAAGTTTGTCCCCTGTTCATATGTCCCTGTAAACATCAGACTTTTGGATCTACAAAGTGCTTTTTCTATTTTAATTGTGCTGAGGGTTGTTGTAAATACAGGTAACCGAATGAGTCTCAGTCAGTCCTGCTGTCCTCTGTCCATTTGCATAAATTCTGTGTATTGAACCTGTGTCTGCAGTAAGAAAAAGACTTTGTTTGGATCTGCTGAGCCAGTGATGGTGAGACCAGGGAGAATCAGGTGTTGGGTCAGAGCTGGACTGATGTGGTTCAGAGTCTGAACAGACTGTTTCAGGTACTCTGGAGGATCAGGCAGGGTTTATGTTCAGTGAGGACAGATGGTTCACTGGTCTTTAAATCATTAGTTCTGAATCATGTGAGACAGGGAGGAGATCCAGTGCAAATGATTTGATGGAGCTGATGATGACAGGAATATTTTAGTGATGTGGTGTAAATTAAGGTTGTATTAACAGTCAGTTTCATCAGTCTGTGGTCAGTTGTGTATTGAAGGTGTCTTTGCTGTACCAAAGCCTGAGCTCATCTTTCTCCATCTGTTTGTCCATCTTTTTCCTGGCTGCCATCACTCACAGCAGCACCTGTTTGTTTCAACTGTGTCTGTGGCTACAAACACTTTCTTTCTTAATGAGTTTACTACTAATAAACTTTATTTATATAGAGCTTCAAATCAGTGAGTGTTTTACAGTAACAAACTAAACAAACTGCCAGCGTTCTTATTTGTGCTGTGGTTTTTCATTGTTCCTGGATTCATCCATCCAAGTTCCATTTGTCTCTTTGTCTGTGTTCAAGGCTTTAGCTCTATGTACCAACTAACATTCACATTCAGCCTGTCATAGTATTAAAGTCAGGCACATTGATAGTCAGGGTTTCTATGATTACTGTCTGTCTGATTGTTTTGAGACAGTGTAGTAGTTTTTCTCCTTGCTCAGCTCATACTCTGAAAGTTAAGTAATGTCCAGCTCACATGAGTTCTCATTCATATTTGGTAAAAGCTTTTAATCTGAAGTAGCTGTCATTGTCTTGCTGATAAATGTGGTGTTTGCTGTGATTTGTGCAGCGTAGTCGTTGTGTGATAATTAACTTTGATATAGAGATTCTAAATTCATTATGTAAAGCCTCAGAAAAGACCAGTCCTGTTTTCTCAGCAGATGGATCGTCTGAGAGTTGGCAGTATTGTCCTCAGGTCTCATTTTCTCAGGCTCTTCAACATTCACTGCTGCTGACACATCTGTAGCGAGCGCCCATCTACAGGTTTTGTATGTGTCAGGAGATTGGTCATAGACTATTGACAAGCAGATTACTTGAGATGTTTGACTTTCATTTGTCCATGCTTCAACAGACTGTTCATCACCTGTCCACATGTCACAAGTCACTGACATATTTGGCCGCTGACGGTCAACAGGACGCCTGAAGAAGTAGTTCCTGAGACACAGCAACCCGTTAATGTCAGATTCATTCCAAGTCCAAAATACATGTCCTGATACAGAGCGTGATATTTGATTCAAACCTTTGCACATTTTTCTAATGTGGCACCAACCAGGATTCGATGAACCTGACTCCAGAGTTAACACAACAGAGAACGAGGTCAAATGAGTCGACTCAGATCATATAAGGCTTTTCCTTCCCTTCTCTCTGTGTGAGAGGAATCATGCAATGAAGTATGGCCTTAGAGAAAAGTAAAAAAAAAACCCAGTTCTATCATCAATGACAGATCATGGACCTACCAAGAGTTGTTTTAAGTTGTGCAGCAGTTACCAAACCAGACAAGGATCCATCTGTGTTGTGAACCAGCTTGACTGGGAAGGTGCCATGATCTTAGTGGCTAGTGACAGATGTGGTGATGTAGATCAAACTGTAGCTTAAATTCAGTCCAAATGTTGGCGATCCAATGTGAGCAGTGTCCACACACACAACTTAATATTCTAATTCTATAGCTGGCTTACAGTGTCTCTGAACTACACATTTCTGTAGATGAGCCACCAATCACCCAGAATCTGATGTGTAGACCTATGACTCTGTAGACTTGTAAACACTGTATTGATGAATCTGTTTGAAACACTTGGGTAGAATCTGGTTCAAACATTTCAGGTTGTTGCTTGTCAGTGTCTGTTGCCCTCATCTTGGCCAAACACGACACCAATGTTGATGGAATCAGTTAATGGATCTTCCGATTTACCAGCATGTTAAGTGACGTTGTAAGGCCACCAGAAGAGAAAGGTGACCAGACAGTGAGGTGGGATTGTTTGTTGTTCAGCCAAACTAGGGTTAATGCAGAGACAGGAACTTTAGTGAGGCTACTTCTGTTTTATGACCATCAACACAGCCTGAACACACAACCTAACCCTAACCCTAGATGAGTGGTTTAAATTATAGAGCATAACTATCTTTTGATTTCATATAGACTGATAATTGACTGTTACTGTGTTTGAGTTTTGTTTTCTAAAGCAGTTGTTTAGCCCACAGATGTTGTTTTGTTATGAATACATTAAAACCTGAGTGATGTTGCCAAATAAAATTTGAAATACTCTTAAGTTGGTTGTTTTGCCTGGTTCCAGTATTCCATCATCAGATGGTGCAGGTATGTGGACAGGCTAGGTTTAGATTGATTGAGATCCTTTAAATCCAAAGAGATGTACTTTTACTCTGTCAAGATCACCATCCATAGTTTCACATAAATTTTATGTTAATTCTAACTTCATTGTGAAGTGGATCATCAGGTTAAACTCTTTCTTGTCTTTCTCTGCCAAGTTGAATTCCAACTGGAGACTCTGAGGTTTAGTAGTCCAGGTGGACTAAAATTTCGTACACGTATGATTTTTATTTATTTTTTTCTCGCAGTGTAGGGAGGCCTCCCAGCAGGGGAATTTATCCCACCCCTGCAAAGCGTTACGTCACTAGGGTACAGTAGCATCAGTCTCTGATATTCACTGCAGCAACAACTGACTCTGCAATATTTTGATCAGTTTCATACGTTCATTAGATTGTCCTCGGACCGGTTTATTGCGTGGTAGACAGTTTAACAGGCAGGAGTGTGTCTGGATTCTCTGGGAGGGAGGAAGCCTGGCAGACAGAGACAACTCAGATGATTCTGAAACAGCTGATGGACACTTGGTTTGAGTATATTTAACTTTCCGTCTGTTGGTGTTGAGGACAACAGTGATCATGATTATAAAAACCTAACTGATGTTTCAGGTGAACCAGGTTGACACCATATTTTACAGTTTGTTCCTACGGAGTTACTTCCTATCAACAATCGAAACATTATGCTGTGGGCTGAATTCAGAAGTTCTTAAGGTTAACAGCTGTTGTGTTGAATAGAAGGAGGATACAACTGGAGCTGTTACAACTTGCTTTCAATGACACAGTATTGGCGTCATTAACGGGAGAAAATTGGTGCTATATCTTATCATGTTTCTGTTTTTATTTGCTTTGCTAAATGATGCTGCTTATCAACACCTTCAGCATATATTAGAGGTCTTTTGATTGTTACAAACCCTTCCACATAGACAGAATTTTCTGTATCTCTTCATTAACTTTGTTTGTAGAGGTCTTGCATCATACTCTATTAACTTGAACTAAGATTCAGGATCTAGGTGGTGAGAAATCACATGTAGACCTGACCAACTTGTAATGTCTTATAAGTATTAGGCCACTGGAATTTTGGCAGCAGTAGTTGTTGTTGTTGTTGTTCTCCAGGTGATTAGAGTAAGTGTCTAGAAAACAGTTATCTTTGTTGCTGCTTGCCTTGTTTCACTCTTTTACTTGTCTTGGCATTATTTCTGGCCAATCTCAGATGGACAGATGTTGTGGACCTGGGTTCAAAGTCCCAAATCCACTGGGCTACGATCAGAATTCTTCAGCCTAATTCTGGTGTCCAAAAATTATCAGGAGGCAGCAGTGTCCAAGGCAGCAGAGTTTATTTGTCAACAAAGAAACCCAAGAACAGTTCAAAGTGCACACAAGTTACACCTGAAGAGCTCTAAAAATGTACTGGTTCTGTCCCTCTTTATATACAGTTTCAGCTGTGACTTTCCACGCCTCTCAGGTCATTTCATTGGTTTACACCATTAAAATATGTTTTGCCTAACTGTTCATCCTTAATCTTTGTGCAAAATACACCATTATACCCCATATCTTCTGGAGAGAACATGGGCTTTTCCTTTTGTCAATTGTCTTTTGCTGGGTCAAATCTTATTTGCTGAGTCAGGTTAAGGCTGGCCCTGTTCTCATCTGACCTGTTCACTCTGTTATACACCATTATGTCTTGACCTGTCCTGATTATATTTTTTTAAAAACAAAGTTATCTTACCTTTTTACACCATTATTTCTTAACTCTCCCTTGTATCATTTTTTAAAAAGTATGTAACTTTTACGCACCTTAACATGAATTGAATTACACAATGTATGTATTTCATTATATGCAGTGAATACTAGCATCTACACTCAAACAGTGATTGTAACACATGTTGCATCGAGTCACCTTGAATCATACAGTAAAAGATAATACCATTTCAGTGTAAATATACCTGTAAGATTATCAGCTTGTTGCAATATTCTCTCCTTTTTGAGGCATTTTACTTTTTGCACATCACATGACTGTTGGCTTCTTACACTACACAGACATGGGGGGTGGGTTTATGTATGGACGTAGGGGCCATTCAGAGCAGTGTAGAGGCATTGCTTTCCACCACTGCAGATGGTTTGATGCTGAAATGTCAACGATTCTTCTAGACTGGTGAGTGAACAACTATTACTGCACAGTGTCTAGGTAACGATATTAAAAACATGCTCCTTTTTTAAGTGTTTTGTCTGATTACTCTCTGGTTGAAGAGTTGCAGGATGTACAGGCCAGGATGTACAGGCCATGAGGTCATGCAGCTGATTTGTTTCCCATGCTGCCAGAGAAATCAGGGTGGGATGCTGTGATCCAGAGAAGTTGTGTCCTGGATGGCTGTGAAGAAGAGGCAGGCCGAACCAAGACCTCCTTGATGATGATGATGCTGATGCTGCTGCCTCTGTGCCATGTGATTCATGTGTTAAGATAAGATTTTCCACATATCATCCATTTCTGTTTAATCTTTGCTTGGTTTACACTGATGCTCATTGATTGTTTTTGTCTGAGTCAGACGTCCAACCTGAAGAAAGACTGGACTATTTTGGCCTGACCTGAACTCACCAAGCCCTGGATCTCTAGACCTCATACCTGAATGACTCCCATTCTCCATAAGTCTGGAAGATGCTCTTCAAACTACAGGATGTGGACAACTGCCCTTCCTCCGGCTCTGTCGCGTCATCAGACTCTACAACACTTAAACTGTCTCTCTGTCTCTGTCTGTTTGTCTTTGTCTGTGTTCAAGGCTTTAGCTCTATGTATCAGCTAACATTCACATTCAGTCTGAGTATTAAATTCAGGCACATTGATAATCAGGGTTTCTATGATTACTGTCTGATTGGTTTGAGACAGTTGAGTGTTTTTTTTCTTTTTTTTTTTTTTTTTTTTCTCCTTGCTCACCTCGTACTCTGAAAGTTAGGTAATGTTCAGCTCACATCAATTATTATTCATATTTGGTAAAAGCTTTTAATCTGAAGGTTAGCTGCTTATTGTCATTGCTCCTGGTTGATAAATGTGGTGTTTGCTGTGATTCGTGCAGCGTAGTTTGTGTTGCAGGATAATTTAACTTTTGATGTGAGATTCTAAATTCATTATAAAGCCTCAGAAAAAGATCAGTCCTGTTTTCTCAGCATAGATGGATCAGTCCAGATAGTTGGCAGCATTGTCCTCAGGTCTCATTTTCTCTTCAGGTTTCCATTCAACATTCACTGCTGCTGTTGACACATCTGTAAAGGGGCTGTTTCCTGATTCAACATGTTTGTGTATGTGTTTGGTGAGATTTGGTCGTAGACCACTGACAAAGCAGATAACTTGAAATGTTTGACTTTGATTTGTCCAAGTGCTTGAACAGTCGTCTTCACTCTGTCCACAAGTCAACAAGTCACTGTTGACACACTTGGCCGTTGACGTGGGCGACAGGACGTCTGAAGAAGTAGTTCAGAGAGACCGTAACCTGGTAATGTCAGATTCAGATCTTAAGTTCTCTGACAGTCAGTGATATTTGGACCAAACCTTTGCACATTTTTCTAATGTGGC